>JANPWX010017891.1:0-20159 GCA_024734555.1 Trochalopteron elliotii | reverse complement strand
TCGTGCACCTCTAGTGTAAAAGCTATGTGTTAGGGACAACATTGGAGCTAGTTCTGGATAAGAAAACAAGCCTAGGGACCAGAAAGGTATTAGAACCTCAAAGAAACCTAGGGAACAGAAATACAGCAAGGACTCTATTCCAATAGACATTAGGGATTCAAGGGGCAACATGGCTACTCTATCCCCACACAAAAAACAACCAAAATGCACTCAATAATCAATACAAGTTTTTTTCCACTCTCTCGAGCCCCACAGTTGGGCACCAAATTTACTGTATGTCCTGGTTTAGGGCAAATTTGGGAGGAAATCTCCGAACGGGGTTCCTCTGAAAAGCAAATCCAAACAGCCCCTCCCCCCAGCAGGTCCGGGGAAATAACTCCCCAGAGAAGAGTGGAAAAAAAAAACCTTATTTATTTAACAAACAAAATGCCCACAAGCATAAAGAATGAATAATAATAATAACAATAATAATAATATGAAACAATAAAACCTCTCGCTGCTCCGAAGAGAGATGGCAAAACTGAGAGTCCGTGTCAGGAGTCTGTTTATCAGTCTCTTCAGTGCTGGAAGATGCCGAGTCCCGGCCTGGTGGGCCACGGGTGCAAGATCCCAGTGCTCCTCTGGGTTTTTCAGTCCAGAGCAGATTTAAACAGTCCCAAAGAAAAAATAAAATAATAATAAAAAAAAAACAGTCCAGGAAAGCTTCTTTGCCTCAGCTAGCTAGACTAACAAAAGGAGAAAAAAACTCTCTCTGGCTGCCCTCCGTGCATCCGAACGAAGGAAAAAAAAAGAAACCACACAGTCCCAAGGACGAGAGCAGATTCAGAGGAGTGAGTTTGTTTCTCAAAACAAGCTGCGCGCTTCTTCTTTCCCTGCTCACTCTCAGAACCAGTCTTAAAGGTACAGAACACAGAACAGACGATTTGGGGATACATAGTCACCCTAGGACATCATGGCAGGCACGAAGACGGGTGATTGTAACAAACAATTGGATGCTAAGGGACCCAAGGGTGTAGCCCCACTCCACACTGCCAAGGTATCAGGGAAAAGATAGATAAGAAGACAGTCTTTAGAGTTTAAAATACAGTGATATGGTAATATAGCAGTTCTTATAGGCTGTATGCAAAGTCTAAGTTTTGCATCTCATGCGAGTTGGTCACTGTAAATTAGAATATGCAACACATAAGGAGATATAATGTATTGTAACAAGGTTCTCGCCCCTTCTTACTTTACTTCTCTTACCTGGCCCACCTCTTACCTCTGACCTCTCTGCTCTTACCTTACCTCGCTTACCCCTACTCTCTCTCACTCTCACTCTCTCTCTCTCTTTAAGACTTCCCCTCAGCCGAAGCTGGTAGCTGAAGGCAAGGCCCTTTTTACCCATGACCCTTGCAGTAAAACCACGTGTTCTCTCAAAAGTATCTCAGGTTTGCAGTTCCCTCTCCCTGCCGTCCTCAGATGCTCATACACATGAGCATTCCCGGGGGTGCAGCCTGATTTCGATTTAATCCATCCTGTACATTCCTTAATTTCGGTTTCATCCATTCTGTGCACTTAGATATTAGAAAATGATCTGAAGATTCCCATTTTGGGAGCTGTGGATCTGTGTAGGGCTGTATGTGTTGGGTGTCTGACAAGTTCCAATAGCTGGTTTAATTTCTAAGGGACAAATTTTGTAGTTCCTGGTCATGATTGTTTTCATATCCCTCCCTTTACCTTTGCTCCCTTCCTTGGAGCAGGGAGGGACAGGGATGTTGGGAATGCCCTGCCAGGACCAAAGGTTCCCTGCAAGGCTTAACTTCGTCCTTTGCATTCAAAAGGCAAAGAAACTCGGGAAGATTTCCAGGGAATTGCAGGGGAACTTTTTATTGTGAACGTGCTAAAATATGGCACAGGATCCCAGAGAAGCTGTGGCTGCCACATTGGATGGAGCTTGGAGCAACCTGGAGTAGTGGAAGGTGTCCCTGCCCGTGGCAGGGGGTGGAACAAGATGAGCTTTAAGATCCCTTTGGACCCAAACCATCCCGGGATTCTGTGGATTTTCAGCAGGAATGGAGCATCCCTCCATCCCGTGCAGTGATAATGTCACCTGATGCCACCTCCTTAAGCAAGAACTTCAGTCACATCCCCCCCTCCACCGCCAGCTGGAGATCTGGAGCACCCCTGAACCCCCTCAACCCCCTCCCAGACCCTCAGCCTCCTTTCCAAAGCCCAGAGGTCTCTTCCCAGGGCCAAAGCATGCACCAAAGACAGACAAACTCCCTAAATCCCCTCTCCTGCGGCTCTCCCTCAAGAAGATGGGATCTCAGCCTGACTTCACTGCCGGGAACTTCAACCATATTGCACTGAAGTTTTGTTTCATTCGCATGATCCCTGTGCTGTGAGCAGCCTCCCTGCTCCGCAGTGTTTATGGATTCCAGCTATTTGCCAGATGCTGTCATCCCTCCATTTAGCTGCTGCTTTCTTGGAGTAAGCAGATGCTGTTCTTAAAACATTTCTGCCTGGATTTCTCCAGCCTCTGGATCATTACAGCCTCCCCTTCAACCCTTCTCGGTGTCTCAATATCTTTTTAGTGATGAGATCCTTAAGGAGCATACCACAACTCCCTGTTTAACCCTCCCTCTCCAGCCCAGTATAAACACCCAGAACTCCAAATCCTGGCTGGAAGGTTTTCCACTCCAGCCACAATTATCTCCCTTGAGCAGAGGCTGAGAAGGAGCACCTGGTGCCAGTGACAGCTCTTGGCATCCCTGGGAGCTGCTGGACTGCACCCAAGGGCTGATGGCAGTGCCAAGGAAGGATGTGTGACAGCAGAGGGGACTCTCCTCACTGTTGTAAGAAACAAAGTGCCGGTTTCTGAGCTCAGTTGGATACTGTTTGCCTTGCCTGTGGTGAGGCTTTTTTTTCTGTTGGGTGCCATTTGGCTCAGACCAATTGTTATTGTAATTAGAAATACCTTCCCTAAATGTTTTGTCTGTCAAATGTTAATTACCTGAGACCTCTTTCTTTGTAACTGTATCCTTTCTTCGAACTGCCCTTACTCCTGCCTCTCCCTGCATAGCAACCACAAGGCAACCGATGGCACCACCCGACATGTAAATGAAAAAGCCTCAAGTGCTCATGGAACACTATTCGGACATAAAACCCCTAAAAAACAACGAGCCAACACAAAACCAAAAACTAAAAATAACCACTCTAAGTCAGCAGAACCATGGAGAACCTCACACCAATCAGAGCTGGGTTCCATCTTGTCACCATAACTTCAAAAGTATCCCATACACAGCACTCCCCTAGACTTTCCAACGAGCCAGCTGTCTTCCAGGGACTCCTGCGAGAAGGAAGCCCCAGCTCTGCCGTGTGGTAGAGCTGAACGTCTTCTCCCCTGCATCGCCCATCAGGAGCAGTGGTGGTGTGCGCAGCCCCTCGAGCCCCCCCCCCCCCGCCAGAGCTGATCTTAATAAAGGCATTAGAAAGGAGCAAGTCTCCTTGCTCATTCATTTCACCATCTTGCCCAGCTTTAGGGCTGGAGTTTGGTGGGAGCAGCTTTTCTGGAGAGGAATGGGAGCTAAGTTCTTTGGTTTGGAAGTTGGATTGTGCTGTAGGAATATGTCCCAAAGGAAAAGACTCTCCCACCATCCTCCCAGACTTCGAGGCTGTGACCCCAGGGTAACAAGGCAACACTGCTGCCCTGCAGCTGTAGCAAGCTCTGACTGGAAGCAGGAGAAAGCCAGATTTAAAATTAAAGCCTTGGAATTCCAGGTTTGGCTTTGCATCACCAGCTGTGTGCAGGGAGATATTTGGGAATTAGATGGATGCTGCCCTCGGTTTGTGCAGCACTGGGTGATTGGGGGGTTTTAATTGCATCCTATTTTTGTAATTTCAGGAGAAAAGTATCCAGGCATCCTTGGCACGTGGTCCTTCCCCATGGCGGGTGCAGGTCTAGGGGGTGGCACCAGGACAGGTGAGTGACAGTGATTCCCAATGCTCTGTCACTGTGTACCAGCACTGATTTTTTGGCTACCCCATCCCTAGAGTTGTTCCAGGCCAGGTTGAGTGGGTCTTGGAGCAACCTGGGATAATGGAAGGTGTCCCTGCCCCTGGCAGGGGGTGGAGCAACATGGGCTTTAAGGTCCCTCCCAATCCAAACCACTCTGGAATTAAATCCATTATTCTTGTGTGGAGGAATTGTTATGCCAAGTGGGAAAATCCCTCTTGGTGCTTGAAAATCCCAAATTTTTATTTTCTCGGAACATAATTCATTTGCCACTAAGCCTTGAATCTTTCCTGATAGAGGCTGAGCCCACAGGAATACAACATTCCAGAGGTCATGGAGCACCAATCCTCCCCTCTCCCTCATTGTCAGCTGGTCTGGTCCTGCTCCCTGGAACTCAGTGAGGCAGGGAGGGCTCCATGAGCTCCTGGCCCCATCCTCGTCTCCAAGGAAAGTGCTAGAAAATGGTTTTTCCAGGGTGGGAATGGCACATGGACAGACCAACATCTCAAAAAACTCAGGGGATGCTCTGGGACTGCATCTGACAGGTTTCCCAGGCAAGAATAGGAATTTGGGATGACCCCTTCCTGCGCTGCTGCAGACACAGAGTGCTCAGTTGAGTTTTACTGGAAAAAATGAAATATATTTATTCCTTCCTAATGCAGTTTTTAACCTCTGCCCTAAACCGCAGTGTGATATAAAATCAGATAGGTGTCTTGGTTTAGAAAGACAGGTGTCTGCCAGGGAAAGCTGGAGCTTCCCTTGGAATGGAGAAGGTAAACCCCCTCCCTTCAAATTATTATAATTTTGTAATTAAGGGGGCTTCCAGGCAAAATATGGGAATAGGAATAACAGTTCTTTACTAGGTATATTAAAATACAAATGTAGTGGTACAAAAAAACAAACAAAAAATCCTTGAAACACTGACAGAGTCAGAATACGACCTGATACCCTGTTGCTCCAGGTGTTGGTAGCAGTCCAAATAAGTCCTCCTGGAGTGACGGATGGGATTCTGTTGGAGTAGAGATGAGAAGGGTCCAGTGGTGGCAAGATGGGTTCAGTCTTCCTCTGGAAATGCAGTGGAAAACAAGCTGGCCTGGTGTTCTGAATTGCAGGTTTTTATCCAGGTAGGAATGTTTGTCTCCTCCCACTGGGTGGAGCATCTCACAATGGGATGGTGTAATTTTATCAGTCATGTAGTGAGCCTTAATGGCCCATTAACAGAAGATATCCCCCTGGAGGGAGGATGGGTCATGGAAGAGATAAGGAACATTGCTCCTCCTGGTTTTAACAGCTGGCCCATTAACAGAAGACACCCCCCCCCTCCCCCCCAAGTCATGAGGAGATGGTCATAGAAGAGAAAAAAAAAACACCTCCCCAACTGGTTTCAACAGATGGCAAATAGAATACACATTTTTGGTTACATATTGCAACCCAAGACAATAGGATCTGTTGTTATTCATTATTCCTTGTTTTCCATCAGATCCTCCTGTTAAATCACTCTGCTGTTGCAATGCTGAGACGTTATTGCAGTCAAGTGACCGGGCCTGAGCATTCCAAATGTCTGTAATGAGGAATGAAACTGATTCCCAATAGGAGAACTGAAGGCACTGGAGGGAATTAAATCCGAGGAATAGAAGAAATCCTGGAGTGTGGCTGGAGTCTGTGACCAGTGTGTGACTGCACTGACTTTATCCATCTGACATACAGGTTAATCATTATTTTATTTTATAAAAAATATAAATTAAATTTATAATATTCCAAATTCTGTTTGGGAATAACAATGTTCTCCTCTGTCCCAGCAGGTGAGTGCAGGAATTCACTGCCCAGTGGAAGCCAAAGACTCTGCTGATGTTTGAGTACACTGATTTTGTGAGCAATGATGTCGTAGGGACCTATTTTGTGAAGGATTCACACTCATCCAGGGGTAAAAAAAAAAAAAAAAGAAAGCCAGAGGAGAGGGGAAATCTGTCCCTTTCCCTCTACTTGTGCAATTAGAGAGGGTTTTCTTTGAGCTTAATTGCACTTCCATTGGCAACTCCAGCAGTCCCTTCGTGTGTTTGGAATGAGCTCCCCACTGCAGGCTGGTTTTGCTGAGCACCTCGGTGTGATTGGCAATTAAATCCTTTTCAGGGAGAATTATCCCTGTTTTCCAGTGTGTCCCTCCCTCTTTCGCCTTGCTCTGCCTTTTGCATTTCCTAATATTACCTCAGCTCCTTATCTCTTGCAAAAGCCCCTTGCTGAACCATTTGTCTCCTCCCTTGATGAGATCTATGGCTTTGGGAGAGCAGCTGGATTTTCCCACTGAATGGGATGGCCCCGGGGCTGCAGCAGCTCTGCCCTGTTTTTAGGGGCTTTTAGGGAATAGAGGAGGAGTCGAGAAAAGAAAAAAAAGGGGATGAAGAGAGCAAAGCAGGGTGAAGCAAGCCCAGTGGTAAATCCATCCCTGGAGCTGTGGTGCAGGCAGGAAATGATCTCTTAACACTGTGCACCTGCATCCCAGGAAGAGCATCCAAAAGGGGCCCAAGCCAGCAGCAGGGTCCACGGGAATGACACTCCAGACTCCAACTGCTGGGAGTTTTAAGACTACTTGACCAACTTCAGTCTTCTTTCGGCTTCTGGTTCCTGCCTCCGTGTGCCTCTGCCAGATGTGCTCTCCCTTTCCTTATCCTATGGTAAATGAAGCCGGTGTTGGAAAGTATTATGGAAGCTGGGACCAGTGGAGCACTGGGAAACTGGGATGGTGGGACGCTGGCAACACTTTGGTGTCCTGCACTGAAAGCTCCCGTGGTTCAATGCCCGGAGCACGGCTGGCACTTCGAGAGAGTGATGCTGCCCAGGGGCTTCTGGCATCCAAATCCAGTCCAGATCCATCAAACCCAGAATCTCACAGCTCTCCTGCTATCCCATGCCAAAGCTCCTCGTCAGGAAGAAATAAATGTGGAGACAGATGAGAAAGTGCTTATCCCGAGGTCGGGATGCGGCACTGGGCATTGGCGCGGAGCTTCCCCAGCTTAACCGCACACGGCAACAGGGTGTGAATGGCTGGAGAGGAACATCCACAGCCCCGAAACCAGAGGGAATGTCCTGCCCAGCCAGGAATGTGGGCGGGCTGCCGGCAGGTGGGAGGGCGTCACGCCCCTGTGCTGCGTCGGGTCCCTGTGCTCATTAGTCCCTGAGCTCATTAATCCCTGTGCTCATTAACACGACTGGGGCTGACGCATCTCGGGTGCCACCCGGAGCACAGATTGGACCAGGTCTGCTGGGTCGGGAGTGACACAAATGAAAGCTTCCATCAGAATCCGGGGCTGAAGGTTATCCCCGACCTTGAAGGATTTGATGTGACTTGAAAGACTGGGAAGTGAAATCACCCAGCAAGGGGATCCCCAGGAAGGACGGCTCACTCGTTCAGGGACAAATGTAAATCACAGGGAAGGTTTCCAGGGGGATTTCCCTTTTCTTTCCATCACAGGCAGTGTCCCCATGAAGAGTTGCTGCCTGCTGAGCACACCTTGCCCTCTCCTTCAGGGATCCAACTGCTTGCAAACAGGGTCCTGCCCCAGCTCAGCGCTGCGAGTCCATGGTGGGGTCAATGTTCCCAAATTCCCTGCACTCCCCTCCCTACCTTCCAGATGAGGAGGAAGAAAGGGATCAGAGTGCCTTTGGCAGCTGAGTCCTAAAGCTTGGAAAGGCCTGGAAGCAATTCCCTGCAGCTGCTGCCGCAGCAGCTCCAGTCCAAGCCGAAGCAGAACTGTTCAGATTCCAGTGGGATGGGAGAGGTGTTTTCTCCAGGCTCACTCCCCCTCCCCCGCTGGGGGTCCTAACGAGAGACTGTGGGATTTAAATCCATGATGGTGGGATTAGGCGTTCCTCAGAGACTGTTCCACATTCTTTCCCCCTGATTTGCCACTCTCATTCCTGCACCAGAAACCAGCTCAGCTCAGCTCCCTTCCAGCTCTGGCGCTGGAACTTTCCAGCCTCAGCCCCGCTTCCTTCCTAGCGTTTGTGCCTTGATTTAGTGCTTTGATTTGAAAGTTATTTTTTACAATAAGAGAGAGATGGGCCCTGCCAAGAAAAGCAGTTTCATAAAATGCTGAACATGACTTGCCTTCTGTAATTGTAAACCTGAGAGACTTGGGGTAATTGACATTTTGGCTGGATTGCAGGGGATTGTATTTAATCCTGAAAAGCAGGTTCCAGGCACAGGAGGAACTGCCAAGCCAAACTCAGCCTCCTTGCTGGACTCCGACCATAACTCATTCCCAAATCCAGCCAGCCCAGTCCTGAACCCAAATGTTTACATTTTTTATTTGCTAAGGTAACATTCCTGGGTCACCGAAATGCTTTGTCAGGGAAGGGGTGGAGGAGACAGTGGGAATTAGTGATGTGTGGTTCCAGTGGGATGTGTGAGGGATGCTGGTGCTTCCCAGGATCACAGATCCCAGATTCATCCAGGTTGGAAAAGATCTTCAGGATCATTGAGTCCAATCTGTGGCTGATACCCACCAGAGCAGTGAGAGCCATGTCCAGGCATTCCTGGGACTCCTCCAAGGACAGGCACTGCAAACCCCTCTGGGCTGCTCCAATGCCTGACCACCCTTTCCATGAAGAAGAGAATCCATGGAGAATTGCATCCATATCCTGATATCCAGGGGATTTCAGTGAGGTTTTGCCATCTCCCTGCAGGTTCTGATCCTGTTTGGGAGAGGCAGGACTAAATGTGTGTCCCATTCCATGGAAGTGATTCCTGAAGCTGAATGTTGGAGAGGTTTGCAATGGACTCGGAGCTGCGGGGAGCTCCATGTGTGAGTGTGTGAAATTCCATAAATGTGGGAGCAGACACAAATGAAATTCCATGGAAAAGTGACTCAGTGCCTGTGTATTTCTGTCAGTTCTGATTCCCTGAATGGGTAATTTTATAAACGTGTGGGATGTGGCCGAGGCTAGGGAAGAACATCGGAAGCAGGAGCCAAACTTCCAAGTTTGGCTTCCAAGCAAAGCCAGGGCTTCTCCTTTTCCTTTGTCTCCAAACACAGCTCCTGTAACGGATCTGCCCCCCATTAACGCAGTTTGCAGCCTGGCTATAAACATTTGCTTCTGTTTGAATGATGCCTTGGGAAGGCTGACCTGGAACAGAGACTGGACAGAGCTAGAGAATAAAGTAGATATTTATTAAAAGGCCTTTAAGGATACACCTTGGGCAGGACAAGAGCCTGACCAGGGCTACACCCAAGGTGGACCTAAAATGGTCACAAAATAGATGACTGGTCACAAGATCGTACACTTTTATAAGTTTTGGTCCATTTGCATATTGGGGTTTAATTTTCCAATTACAGCTTTGGGTTGTGAAGTATCATCCTTCTTGTTTTCCTTCTTCAGTCAACCATTGTTTATGCTTTTGGGCCTGAAACTTGTACCCGTTGTCCTTGGTCTTCAGCAGGAAAAGGATTTGTTTTGTCTACCTACTCTGTGAAGAGAGCTTACTAACACTTAATATGAGGCTCAGAACTACATCCCTAGGCAGCACAGAATCTGGAAAACATGAAAGCTAAAACTTAAGGCATCATTTCCCCCCTTTAGAGGCTTGACAAGGCCTTTTCCTTGTTGAGTCTCTATTCTAAATAACTACTAATAATAGGTATTCAATAACAGATAAGTATCTAACAATAGTAAACAACTAACAATAATAAACATCTAACAATAGATAAATATCTAATAATAGATTAATATCTAGCAATAGTAATAATCAACCGTAATAAACATCTAACAGTAGTAATGTCTTGTACAGTGGGGTATCATGCAAAGAAGAATAATGATTATTGTGAACAGTTCTTTAGGTACAGAAGAGGAATCATTTAAAGCACGTTTTCATCTCCATCAGTCTCTGTTTTTACAGTTGTTTCAGGAGCAGAAGCTTTTTTAACTCTGGAATTGTGGATCCAGGTTCCTTTGCCAGCGATTTTGACTGCGGTGAGTGTGGTCAGCAGAACTTGCAATGGTCCTCTCCACCTGGCTTGTAGAGGATCATTGTCCCACCACTTAACATAGACCCAGTCTCCAGGTTGGTAGGGATGTGCAGGTATATCCAGTCCTATGGGTCTGGATAGCACGATGTAAGTCTGGAGCTTCTGCAAAGTGGAACCTAAAGCCATTAGATATCTCTGTGTCTTGGTTTGGGAAGACAGGTATCTGCCAGAGAAAGCTGGAGTTTCCCTTGGAATGGAGAATGTAAACCACCTCCCCCCCCTTTTCCAATTATAAATTTGCAGTTAGAGGCTTTCAGGCAAAGATTTGGGGATAGGAATAGCAGTTCTTTCCTAGTATGTATAACAAAGCAAACAAAAACAACTACACCATTAATAACAAAACAGAACCAAGAACCTTGAGGGCTTTGCTTCACAAAAACCCAGGGCAGTTTGGTCTTGGTGCCCCTGCAGGATCCTCAGAGCACCAGGCTGGAACAGTAGAAAGTCCTGGGCTGGTGGCTGGAATGACAGGGTGCCCCGGCAGGGCAGGGGGGTGCAGGGTCACACTGTAGCAAAAAGGGCAGTGCCGAAGAAGCCGCGATGGCAGGGCAGGGCTGGCCCAGCTCCAGCAGGGCAGGGGAGCAGATGATGGTAGATTTCCCAGGGCCAGACTTTCTGGCGACAGTGAACTCCTCCCGCAGCAAACAGCAGCCTGGCCATCCTCTCTTTCTGAATGCCGAAAGCAAGAGAACCAAGCTGCCTCCAGCTCTGTCCTTTATCTGCTCCAAAACTCTCATTATCTCCCCCTCCAAACTTTTGGCCACCTCTTTGTTTTGGTCAAGCACCCTTACACACCTAGTACTTAGTCTTCTAGTAACTTATGGGGAAGAAAAAGTCTTTAGAGTAAAAAAGGAACAAACCTAACCCCCAACACTCTGTAAATCAAGTTTCCCCTCCATGTGAATTTCACCTGGAATATGTGGGATCTGATATGGTCTGCCGTATAGTATTTCATAGGGACTGATGTTATCTCTCCGCCTTGGTTGTATGCGAATCTCAGTAAAGCTATAGGCAAGGCCTGAACCCATGTCATGGATGTTTCCTGACAAATTTTGCTAATTTGTGTTTTGAGAGTCCCATTCATACGTTCAACTTTACCACTCACTTGGGTTCTATAAGGTGTATGCAGATCCCAAGTAATTCCCAAAATCCAACTAACTTCTTTAACCACTGTTGCAACAAAGTGTGGTCCCCTATCTGATGACATCCCTAAGGGAACCCCGAACCTTGGAATTATATGATTGAGCAAAACTTTCACCACTTCCTTGGCTGTATTAGTGTGACAGGGGTAAGCCTCTGGCCATCCACTGAAGGTGTCAACTAACACCCATATGTACCGGTATCCCTCTTTGTGTGGTAACTATGCAAAATCTATTTGCCAGTAATCTCCAGGAAGATCCCCTGATTTTGTTACTCCTAATACAACTCTTTTCCTCATATCAGGGTTGTTTTTACAACAGATTGCACATTTGCTCACTACTGATTGTATAATGTCAGTCATTCCCTTTCTTATTACTACCTTTTTTAGATGTTTCAGAAGATTCTCAACCCTGAAATGTGTGTTTTCATGTTCTCTTTGAGCTAGCTCTTGAAGGATCAGGGGTGGGGCTACAACCTGATTTGCTGGTGTAACAGCCCACCCACTTTCTGTGATCTCAGCTTTAAGAAACTTGATTAGTTTGTGGTCTGCTTGGTCATATTTTGGGGTGAACCCCAACCAATCAATCTCTTTTTGTGGAATTACTGGGAGAATTCATTTTTCTGCAATCCCTCTTGCTGCTTTATCAGCAAGACGGTTTCCCAATTCTGGAGTGGTTTTCCCTTTTTGGTGACCTCTACAATGCATGATAGATACTTCTGCAGGTTTTTTAATGCTCTCTAAGAGGGTGAGTATTTGTTCAGCATGTTTGATTTGATTACTTTGAGCATTCAGAAGTCCTCTCTCCTTCCAGATGGCTCCATGGGCGTGGAAAACACTAAATGCATATTTAGAGTCAGTCCATACATTTACCTTCTTTCCTTTGCTCAGGTCTAGGGCTCTTGTCAGTGCAATCAGTTCAGCTTTCTGTGATGACACATCTGCTGGCTGGGCCTTTACCTTGATCACCTTATCCTGCATGGTTACTGCATAGCCTGTCATCCTTTTGCCATTTTTCATAAAGCTGCTCCCATCTGTAAAAAGCTCCCAATTTGGATTTTCCAGGGGCACGTCCTTCAGGTCAGGTCAGCCAGAATAGACTTCTTCAATTGTCTGTAAACAGTTATGTTCAGGCCCATTGTCAATTAAGGTGGAGGACAAAAACATGGCAGGGTTAACAACAGAAGTTGTTTTCAGGGTAACATCATCTTGTTCTAATAACAGTGCTTGATAATTAAGCATCTGGTTACCAGATAGCCAATATCCCCCCTTTTGTTCCAGTACAGCTGCTACGGCATGGGATACATACCCTACAATGTGTCACCCAAGGGTGAGTTTTCGGGCTTCCTGGATCAGAAGGACAGTGGCTGCCACAGCCTTCATGCACCCTGGCCATCCTTGGGCAACATTGTCTAGCTGTTTGGAAAAGTAGGCCACAGCCCTCTGTTGGTTCCCGAGGTGCTGTGCTAGTACACCCAAAGCCATATTCAGTCTCTCATGTAAAGAGTTCAAAAGGTTTAGTTAAGTCTGGCAGTCCCAGTGCTGGAGCTGACATTAGAGAGTGTTTCAGCTGTTTAAAAGCTGCTCTAGTGTTTTCAGTCCATATGATAATTCCTTTTTCGGATGCTTTCAATGCTCCATATAGGGGTTTTACCAGCAGTCTATAATTTGCTATGCACAAATGACACCAACCCACCACTCCCAGGAAAGCTTGCATCTCTCTCACAGTGTGGGGCTCTGGGAGTCGACAGATGGCTTCTTTCCATTCTTTGCTGAGCTGTCAGTGTCCACAGAAGATCTCAAGCCCAAGGTAAACTGTGGAGGTGTTAGTTCTAGCCAGGTCTGGACAGAAGACACTAGATACGATGGTATCTCATTTGGATTCGGTTGTTTATTATATCTTATCTACGGTACAGCCTCACGCGATGTCAGCCCTGTTTAACAAGACAAGAAAATGGCCCCTTCTAACTTGTTTCAAGGACTTTTAAACAATAAGTAGAACCACTTAAAACCCGACACCTGAGTTATTTTTATTTATAACCCAATTAAAGATCACTCAATGTCCTCAATGTGGCTTTCACTAACCAATTAGAAAAGATCACCCAAACCCAAGAAGAAGGAGGAAGAAGAAAGTGAAGAAGAAGGACCCAGGCAATGCCTAAATCCCTCTATATTGTTTCATATATATATATTACTATTCTATATCCTAAAACCTTTAACCTTAAATAATTCACCCTGTGACATCACACATTTCTATACAACTACACACACAGAGTCTCAGTGCTATCACTCAGTTTTGGAAACCGTTCCCATGGCCTCAAGTCAAACGCAGTACCCCTCTGAGGGTCACCACCTGTCAAAGCAGAAAGTCTGATATTTTCGGCATCCAGGGTTCCAACAGTAAACTACTGCTTCTTTGGTGATCTGTGCTTTGTCTTTAGAAACTTTGTACCCACTCAGTCCCAAGAAGTTTTATAAACTTATGGTAAGTCATATGCAGTCATCTCTGGTTCTAGCTGCAATCAGGATGTCATCCACATACTGAAAAATAACTCCTGGCTCTTGTCTTTTCCAATCCTCTAATTCCGTTGCTAGCTGGTTTCCAAATATTGTTGGGCTGTTTTTGTAACCTTGGGGTAAAACTGACCAAGGGAGCTGAGTTTGCCTCCCTGTCTAGGGATTTTCCCACTCAAAAGCAAAAAGCTCTTGGCTGTTTTTATGCACAGTAATGCAGAAAAAGGCATCCTTCCAGTGTACAACAGTAAACCACCCTAATTCATCTGTCAGTCTGGTCAAAAGGGTATAGGGAATGGCTACCACTGGGTGTATGTCCTCTGTAATTTTGTTAATTGCTCCTTAAATTTTGTACTAATAGATAACTCTTACCATCTGCTTTCTTAACAGCTAAAATTGGGGTGTTGAATTTGGACTCACATTGCACTAATAAACCATGTTGCAGGAATTTTTCAATTACAGATGCCAATCCTTTACAGTTCTCTAATTTCAAAGGGTATTGGTTTTGCCTTACCAGTGTGGCTCCTGGTTTGAGTGCAATACTCACTGGTTCTGCTCGTTTGGATCTTCCTGGGATATCACTGGCCCACACTATTGGATTTACCACATTTTCAACTTCAGTGGGGATTTCACTACATTTTTCCTGTATAAAAATTGCAGCAACTTGGACAAATTTAGATTCAGGAATTACAACTGGCACACCCTTACCCTTTTAAAATTTAATTTCTGCTTCCAATTTCTCTAGCAAGTCTCTCCCCAGCAATGGTTTAGGGGAGTTAGGCATATAGAGGAATTGATGGGTTACCCAGTGCTTCCCCAGCTTAAATTTTAAGGGTTGGAAGAAAGGCCATGTTTCGGTTACTCCGGTGGCCCCAACAACATGTACAGTATCGTGACTCAGTTTCCCTTCCAAGGCATTTAACACAGAATATGCCACTCCAGTATCTACCAGAAACTTAATGTCCTTTTTCCCCAGCTTAGCTACAGCCAAAGGTTCTGCCAGGAAAGAAACCTTCAGTCCCCATCATTCGGAACTTGAGCTGCTTGAGGTTTGTACTACTGGGAGTTGGGGAACTGAGGATTTTTCTTTCAGTGCTGGACAGTCATTCTTCCAATGGCCCCACTTCTTGCAGTATGCACACTGGTCCTTCTCTGTAGGGGAACTTTTCTTGGATGACTTTTCTTGAGTTGCTTTCTTACTAGGTTGGGATTTAACTTTTTCAGTTGGGCCTCTGTCTTGAAACACCTTCCAGGCAACCTCTAGCAGTTTATCTTTGTCTCGAACTCCCTCTATCTTTTGCAGCTTTCTCCTTATATAATTTGAAGCTTGACCCATAAACAAAAGTACTAGATGTGCTTTGCCATCAGTTGATTCTGTATCTAAATCTGTATATTTGATGTCAGTTTCTCTTAGCCTGTTTAAAAAAATCAGTGGGTGATTCATCATAATTATGCTTTACTTTGTAAATCTTTGACCAATTTATAGTTTTAGGGACACCATGTTTTAACCCATATACCACAAGGCTTTGATACCATTTTAACCTCGCCATTTGTTCTGGTATATTTGGATCCTATCCCGGGTTTTCAAGGGGGAATATCTGTGGGACAGTGCCTTGAAGCAATCCATTTGCAATACTCGCCTCAGAAATGATGCCTTAAGTTTTAGCTTTCATATTTTCCAGATTCTGTGCTGCCTAGGGATGTAGTTCTGAGCCTCATATTAAGTGTTAGTAAGCTCTCTTCACAGAGTAGGTAGACAAAACAAATCCTTTTCCTGCTGAAGACCAAGGACAACGGGTACAAGTTTCAGGCCCAAAAGCATAAACAATGGTTGACTGAAGAAGGAAAACAAGAAGGATGATACTTCACAACCCAAAGCTGTAATTGGAAAATTAAACCCCAATATGCAAATGGACCAAAACTTATAAAAGTGTACGATCTTGTGACCAGTCATCTATTTTGTGACCATTTTAGGTCCACCTTGGGTGTAGCCCTGGTCAGGCTCTTGTCCTGCCCAAGGTGTATCCTTAAAGGCCTTTTAATAAATATCTACTTTATTCTCTAGCTCTGTCCAGTCTCTGTTCCAGGTCAGCCTTCCCAAGGCATCAGTTTCTGGCGACCACCAAGGGACAGGTGAGGCATCATGAAAAGCAACAAATATCAGGGGAAATCTCTTCCCAGCTTTCTGCATCCCAGTAAAGGATCCCAGGGAAGTGTTTCAAGGCCAGCCCTCTCCTAGCAAGCAGTGTTTACATTGCTGTAGATTTTGGTGGAGCAAACACTCATTTCCAATGGTGCAAATGGAAACAAAGCAGAAAACCCAGGCATGTCTGAGGGAATTACACACTCCTGACTGTGAAAATGAAGACACAGCTCCCAAAAGCATTGACTGACTTCCTTTTGGATTGGGTTGAATTTGGGCTCAGTGACTCACGCTGGATGGGCCAGAGGTTTGAATTGGTCACCTTAGAGATGCCCTAGAAGGGCTACAGGGGCCTGGAGTGACTTCTCCAGAGTGAGGCCACCAGCACTGTGCCAGGCTTGTTTGTTCCACCTCTTGTAGCCAAGCCCAGGATTCAGGCAGGGTTAGGATGGGGTTGGATTTAGTGCTGTGTGCTGGAAATTATAGAATTATAGACTTCCAGGATGTTTTGGGTTGGAAGGGATCTTCAAGATCATCTCCTTCCACTCCTCTGCCATGGGCAGGGACACCTCCCACTATCCCAGGTTGCTCCAAGCCCTGTCCAACCTGGCCTTGGACACTTCCAGGGATGGGGCAGCTACAGCTTCTCTGGGCACCCTGTGCCAGGGCCTCCCCACCCTCACAGGGAAGGATTTCTTCCCAATATCCAATGTAAACCACCCTCCTTCCTGCCATTAATGCCTTTTACCTTGGGCATGTTGGGGAAGGATCTCCTCTTCCCCTCTCCAGGGGCAGATTTTCCAGCAGAGTCACCAGCCCAGTTTGGGGCAGTCCGAGGGTCAAGGCTGGCAGTGCTGGGAACTGGTGATTATTTACTCAGCTGCACATCTTTATTCATCCCATGCCCGTTGTTGTTCCCATTTTGCGTATTCCATTGTGGAAGCAGGATGGGGAGGAGGGATTGGGAAGCAGGGGGGCCATGGCCACGGCTGGGGGCATTCGGCTGCTCTGTTCTCCCTGCAGCAGGGGGAGCCCGTGGCTGTCAGGACATCTACATCTGGTCCCGATTTGTGGACAGTGGAGCACCAGCCCCTGGCTGCACATGGATGAGCTGTGACAACTTGACAGCTTGCCCAGGAATTCCGACCAAGCCCTTCCTATCCAAAGCCATCAGCGCTGGCTGAGCCAACACTGGAAATAGGGGGGTGAATTATCATTTCAAAGGGAAGGAAAAAAAAGAAGAGTTGCCTCTTTTTTTGGAATTTGGGATGAGCGGCATCAAAGCCTCCCTTCATCTGGTCAAAGGGGTTTTGGGAACAGCAGCACAGGAGCTGGGATGTTGCAAAGCAGGGAAGGGTGCTGCTTTTGGATGTTCCCTGCCCTCTGCTCCTGGATGGCCCTTAAATGTCCCCTCCCCCCTGGAGCAGCCAGGGTATGGCAGCAGCTCAGTTCGGCCTTTCCCTTCCTGCAGACAGGGAGGCAGAAAGGGGCTCTCCTCCTCCTCCTTCTGCTCCTCAGGTGCCCCATCTCAATTCTGTGCTCTTTGGGGCTATACTCAGCCCCCAGGAGGGATGAGGGCAGGAGGGTGTTTGACCTCTGCAGCTCATTCTGGAAGAAAATCTCTGCTCCTGCTCTCAACTGTCCTGCAGAACATAATTCTTCATCCATCCATCCATCCATGGATCCCATCTCACAATCCCACAAAGAGCAATACAGCACAGTGAGCTCTGTCCCTGCAGGAGGTGACAATTCCTGAGTCAGGTCTGTGACTCCTCAGCCCCTCTTCAGGCTCAGGACCTTTGCCCCAATCTCACCAAGTGCTGCTCACCCCATTCCCTTCCAAAGCACCTCAGTGAAGGACAGCAGAGCCTGGAGAAGGATGAGGATCTCCTGCTCTGTGAAGATGCTCCGGATCCCTTCCCTCCCCCAGCACAGCCAACGGGTATAAAGTAGGGCTGAGCCAGCCTGACAAAATGCATGGGAGCTAAATTGCATTACCTGGCTCAGGAGCTGGGGCTGTGACCTTGGAGATTAGATAAACAACCCCCTTGCACAGAGCCTTCTTTAAATGTCCCAGCAAGGCCCCATTAAGGAGTTTGCTGTCACTAACCTCAGCCCTCAGTGATTTAATTAGACAATTAGAGGGTGCTTGGGAATACTCTGTAGTACCCAGAGATATTAACACCATTTGGATTTATATTTAATGACATTGCAGAAGGGACTTTAATTATTCTTTCTTGTCTTTAAACTTCCAACCAGGAAATTCTCCTCTGACTTCAGCAGCCTCTTGCAGGTGCTGTCACAAACATTGTGTCCCTCTTTTCCATTGTTCCTTGGCAGATGGGTTGTTCCTTGGGATCCTACAGGAGGAGCAGGAACCAGCAGGGTAAGGAATGGGGAGTGTCCCTAGGCTATGCAAACAGAGGTTTTGTGGGGCTCTTTAGGATGGTAAAATCCATGGAACGTTCAATAACTGCCCATGGAAGAGCCACCAGCACATCCCTTGATCCTTGGCATGCTGTAAAGAGAAGGATGTTTCCTGGCATGGCAAGAGAGGGATTTGATAGATGAGGAAAACAAAGCCCATCCTTGCTCAGGTCCTTGGCAGCCTCTGAGTCACCTGGAATATCCAATAAAATCTGGGGACTGGGGACAGCCTCCAGCTCCCAGCAGCTGCAGCCTCAGTTGGGATTTGAGCTGGAATCCCTGCAGGAGCAGGGGCTGCAAAGGCTTTGTCCTTGCACCAGGCAACTCCCAGCCCCCTCCTCACCCCCACCAGCCAGGCCCTTCCTTCCTGCCCTCCCAAAGATGCCATCCTTGCAATCTCTTCCAATAATTGTGTTTTCCCTGGATTACAGATCCAGTAATACAATTAAGTCTAAATAATACAGATGAAGTGGGGAATAATTTGATTTGCCAACTAATGTTTGAGTCAAGGGTTTTTTTTTTTCCTGTTTTCCTGAATCTGCAGTTGACAAATCCCACAACCATTCCCTTCTCCCCATCCTTCAGTGAGACATGGACACAGAGGAATGATTCATCACAGGAGTTGGATCCAGTCTGCTGAAAACCACGGATGTTTGTGTTGGTTTATGCATGGAAGGGGTGGGATGCCCCTGGGAACTCTTTGAGGCAGTGGAAGGGATTGTCTTGGATAATCAGACAATGAGGGAAAGTGGGATCAATGATCGTTTGACAAAAGCAGAAGGCAGAGGATGCACGGAGCAATTCCAGAGCTGGGGATGTGACAAGAGGCTGCTGCCAGGAGCCATCTGGCCAGAGGGGAGAGGGGAAGAGGGGAGAGCACCAGCCTGTGGAATGGGCACCTTGGGAACTGGTGCCTTCACATCTGGAGGCTCCAGGCATGGCACGGCCCTGCTCGGGGCCTCACTCTGCACTCTGCAGAGTTCCCTGGGACAGAATGAGATATTCCATGTGACAGAGCCACTTCTGGCCTCCAAAGGCATGAAAAAACCTTTGGAACACCAGGTATAGGTGTTGGGGTGTGATGTGCTTTTCCAGGAGCTGATTGACTGGAGATGGACCTGGTGAGTGGTTTCAGAAGGATTTTGCAGGGAGTCACTCAGGGTCAGGTCTTTGGAACATTCTGCTGCTCTTTTCCATTTGCAAAGGGTAAAAATATGAAAGAGGAGCTGGAACAACCTGTGTAAATAAGGAATAAGAAAGGAAAAATAAAACTGCAGGGAGCAGCTTCCTCCCGGGTGCTTTTCTCTGCCTTTTTTAGGCAAATCTGCTGCTGGCCCTCAGCACCCTCCAGCTGCCCCTAAGCCCTGCTGTCCCAGCAAGCCAGGAACCAGTTCATGCTCAGGCTACACCTGATTTCCAGAGATATGAGGGATCTCTGCATAAAAGCAATGCAGCAGGGGCCAGGCTGGGCCAGCTCTGGAGGAGGCTCCAGTGGAATAGTTCCTAAATCCTTTTTATTCCTGGTTTACTAAAAGATGCTAAGAAAAAACCCAAAAATATGTGGCTTGGGGTGGATGCCCCAAGTTCAGAGCCTGGACTACCCTGATATCTGTCCTAGGGTGACTATGTATCCCCAAATCGTCTGTTCTGTGTTCTGTACCTTTAAGACTGGTTCTGAGAGTGAGCAGGGAAAGAAGAAGCGCGCAGCTTGTTTTGAGAAACAAACTCACTCCTCGGAATCTGCTCTCGTCCTTGGGACTGTGTGGTTTCTTTTTTTTTTTCTTCGTCGGATACACAGAGGGCAGCCAGAGAGAGTTTTTTTTTCTCCTCTTGTTAGTCTAGCTAGCTGAGGCAAAGAAGCTTTCCTGGACTGTTTTTTTTATTATTTTATTTTTCTTTGGGACTGTTTAAATCTGCTCA
>JANPWX010017825.1:0-10257 GCA_024734555.1 Trochalopteron elliotii | reverse complement strand
GGACATGCTCAGGTCCAAAAAAACCTCTCTGGGTCCTGCAGAGCCTCCCTGCCCATTATAAAGCATTTATTTGAAGTTAAGTTTTGTGTGAGAGCTTATTAAAAAAGTGTGGTTTATGGATTTAATTAAAGTTCTGCATATGAGACCTTGCTAATCCTGTTTGTGCTGCAACTGTATTAACGTGCTAAAAAAATCAATATATTTGAGTTTAAATATTTTATTATGGCAAGCTGTTAAATATTAATGATGTAACAAGTAATCAGTGTCACTGCTTCTGTCTGTTCTGGGGGAAATCTGCAGGAAAGGAGAACAAAAGCAATCTCCCTGCTTGGTTTGATGGTCGTTGTGGCTCAGCTCAGGAATCAAAGGTTCTTGGTAGGTTTGGAAGTCATGAAAGCATCTTGCCATGGCTGGAGAGGGAATTTCTGTGAGGGAAAGCAGTGACAGTACAGGAGGAATGGCTTTAAGTTGAAAGAAGGGAGATTTAGATGGGATTTGGGAAGGAATTCCTGGCTGGGAGGGTGGGAGGGGCTGGGCTGAAATTCCCAGATTTGCTGTGGCTGCCCCTGGATCCCTGGCAGTGCCCAAGGCCAGGTTGGAGCAGCCTGGGACAGTGGGAGGTGTCCCTGCCATGGCAGGGGTGGCACTGGGTGGGATTTAAGGTCCCTTTAACCCAAACCAGTCTGGGATTGTGGCAGGCTTGTCCCCAGCCTCGAGCCCCCAGTGCCACATCCAGGAATTCCTTGGACTCAAACCCATCCAGAGAACTGTTTCCATTCCCAAACGTGGCTCAGGATCACCACTGGACGTGTCCAGAGAGCAGGAGGGCCTGGGGATGTGGCTGTGGATGTCCACAGACAATGGAGATCCTGGATTTTGGGATCTGGCTCTGACCTGGCTGGAAGCTGTGAATCCAGAACTCCCTGATCCTCCTCCAGCTTCCCTCCTCCCTATCTGCCTCCAGCAAACAGGACTCTCTGGGAATATTTGTTGCTGCTGCTGCTGTTGGGTTGGTTTTTTGGTTGGTTTTTTTTTGCCTTTGCACTTCTGCAACTTAAAAATGCTGGATCTAATTTAGCCTCCTGCATTTATTTCCCCCAAGCTCCCCGAGTGCCCAGGCTGCTCCTCCAATTACCTGCAGCTCAGGGAGATGTTTTCCTGAGTAATTAAAGGAAACAACAGCTACAAAGCAGCCTCAGGGAGCCTGGGCTGGAGAAGTGTGAGGGGAACTGGGGCAGCCAGGGGTTGGACTGGAGTCACTGGGCCTGGGGACCCTCTCCAGGTGGAATTCCAGCCAGGAATTCCTTCCCAATATCCCACCCAAATCTCCCCTTTCCCTTCTAAAAGCCATTCCCTGTGTCCTGTCCCTCCATCCCTTGTCCCCAGTCCCTCTCCAGCTCTCCTGGAGCCCCTTCAGGCCCTGCCAGGGGCTCTGAGCTCTCCCTGGAGCTTCTCCTCTCCAGGGGAACATTCCCAGCTCTCCCAGCCTGGCTGCAGCCCTGGAGCAGCTCCGTGGATTCCTCTGGACTATTTCCAGCAGCTCCACATCCTTTTGATGTTGGATTCTCCAGAGCTGGATGTCATGTTCCAAGCTGGATCTCACCAAAACACCACGTGGACAAATGATGTGGGAATGACAGATCTGTCTGCTCACAAAAAAAAGAAAAAAGAAAATAAGATTTTAACGAAAAAGAACAACTGTACAAAATCTCATTTTTTGCCTCGCTGTGGCCAAGAGCATCTCGTGGTTTAATGTGATCACTTATAATCTGCAGGCAGAAATCTCAAGCAATTTGATTTACATGAAACCAGTCAGAAATAAATTTTATGGAGCTGGAGAAGTCGGAAATGTCAAACGCAAATGAATTGCCTGGAAGGGAGAGTGGTCTGGGAGTCAGGACTGGTACCTGCCTGTCCTCGTGGCTGCTCCAAAAGGCTCCTCAAGATGGAATTAATTAATGGTGCTGAGCAGGGGAAGTGCACAGATGGTGCTGCAGGCACAGAATATTTCCTTCATTATTATCTGCTGGCTGCAGGTAAGTGAAGCTGACTGTGAACCTTTCACATCTGATCCCAGAGCCATCAGCTCCAGGAGGGAATTTATCTCAGAGGAGCAGAGAGAGACACTGCTCACAAGGGCCTGGGGAGACAGGACACAGGGAATGGCTGCAGATTGGAAAAATTGGAGATTTGGGTGGGAGATTGGGAATTGGGAATTGCTGGCTGGGCTGGAATTCCCAGAGCAGCCCTGGCAGTGCCCAAGGCCAGGTTGGACATTGGGCTTGGAGCAGCCTGGGACAGTGGGAGGTGTCCCTGCCATGGCAGGGGTGGCACTGGGTGGGATTTGAGGTCCCTTTAACCCAAACCAGTCTGGGATTGTGGGATTCTGTGATGGGAACCCTGTGTGGACAGGGGGGTACAAGAACCCCACCCCGATGGAGATGCAGTAAGAAGTAGAATTTTTGGTTTAAAATATCCAGGTTATTGGAGCTCAGGCCAGTTTGGGATGTTGATTCATGGAGAAGGTGAACTGGTTTCTCCCAAAATTATTTGGATTGGAAGGAACCTAAAATCCCATCTATGGGATCCCATTGTGGGATTCTCTTTGCCTGCAGGGGAAAGCAGCCATGGGGATAATTAATCTGCTGCTACAAGAGCCTGATTAAGGGAAAAAACCCATTGTGATCTTTGACAAATGGACTCAGCCTGAACTCTTTCAGTTCAGCCTCATTGAAAGCACAATTAAATGGTTCAAATGAGACCCAGAAACTCCTCCCTGCCTGGCCTGTGCCCCTGACAGATTTAAGTTCCCTTTAACCCAAACCATTCCATGACTCCATGACACTTTTGAGATTCACTCCCCCTCTCCCCACACCAGCAGGAAAATCAGATTTTGACCTCTTCACCACCAGGAAGCTTTAAATGAAGCACGGGGCAGAGCATGAGGAGGGTGCAGTGAGTGTTCCCCACTCACATCCCAGTTTTCACTCCTGCAGGTCCTGCCAGGACCACCCTGGGATGAAGAACTGGGCTCCCTCCTGCCCATGACTCCAGGCAGGTCGTGTTTGCCACGGCCACGCTCTGCAGAAATATGCAAAAATAAATGTTATGAAAGCAACATGATTAAATTTTCTGACAGTGGTTGCCACGATGTTCAGAAACGCATGAAATGAATGAGGCTTGTTCATGGCTTTGTTATCTCTGCCAGGTTGCCAGGGAAAGGGAGGGAAGGGGGTGGGGGGGGGGGAAATTCTGAAAATTAAAATAATTTTTCAATATGTTAGATAAATATCAGGGCTCTGGAAGAGGTGTGTGAGCAGGCATGAGGAATAGTTCAATTAAAAAAAAATGGGAACTTCAGCAGAGGGCTGGCACGGGGCTGGCTGTGTGCAGGGAAGGGGAGGCTGCTCAGATCCCTGCTGGGGACAGCCTGGAGGACCCTCCCAGCTGTGGTGATGCCACGGATGTTCCATCATTCCAGCTTTATTCCAGCCCTGGAAGTGCTCCAAGGTGAGACATTGGGGCTTGGAGAAGCCTGGGACAGTGGGAGGTGTCCCTGCCATGGCAGAGGGGGGAGTTAAATGGGATTTAAAGTTCCTTCCAATCCAAATAATTTTGGGAGGAGCCAGTTCACCTTCTCCATGAATCAACATCCCAAACTGGCCTGAGCTCCAATAACCTGGATATTTTTAACCAAAAATTCTACTTCTTACTGCATCTCCATCGGGGTGGGGTTCTTGTACCCCCCTGTCCACACAGGGTTCCCATCACAGAATCATCATCCCAGAATGGTTTGGGTGGGGACAGACCTCAAATCCCACCCAGTGCCACCCCTGTCATGGCAGGGACACCTCCCACTGTCCCAGGCTGCTCCAAGCCCGATGTCCAACCTGGCCTTGGGCACTGCCAGGGATCCAGGGGCAGCCACAGCAAATCTGGGAATTCCAGCCCAGCCAGGAATTCCCAATTCCCAATCTCCCACCCAAATCTCCAATTTTTCCAATCTGCAGCCATTCCCTGTGTCCTGTCTCCCCAGGCCCTTGTGAGCAGTCCCTCTCCAGCTCTCCTGGAGCCCCTTTAGGCCCTGCCAGGGGCTCTGAGCTCTCCCTGGAGCTTCTCCTCTCCAGGGGAACATTCCCAGCTCTCCCAGCCTGGCTCCAGCCCTCCTGTGCTCCGTGGGAAGCAGAGGGAGCAGGAGCAGCTCCAAGGAGCTGTTTCCCCTTCAGGCTGAGCACTGAGCACATCCAGCCGTGGTGCTCAGCTCTATTATTTCTTTCCCCATGAATTGCCAGCTCGAGCTCCGAACGCATTAAAAGTGGAAGTGAATTTTGCATGCAGCCCAGTATTTTATCTGCAATCCTGTGTCGTGTGTAGTTTGCTTGGCCTGGAGCACTGAAATCGCTCTTGTTGACTGCATTGAAAATGAGGCAAAGATAATGCCATGATTTTTTTGCTTTATTCTGGATGATGGATGCTAAGCTGGCTACAAACTTGTGGTTTCCACATCCTCAGGAGCTGAGCCAGGGGTCCAAACTGCCCTGAGAGCTGTGTGGGCACAGCCCAGGCATGGGGGAGATGCAGCCATGGATTTATGGGGGCAGCCATGGGTTTATGGGATCAGCACAAAACTCCTGGGGTTGGTGGACAGGGTTTTGGGAGGATCTTTTTTTAGGAGAGGGTTCTTCCCCCAGAGGGTGGAATCAGCCCTGGAAAAGCTCCCCAGGGAATGGGCACGGCCCCGAGGCTGCCAGAGCTCCAGGAGCCTTTGGACAGCACTGCCAGAGGTGCCCAGGGTGGGATTGTTGGGGGGTCTGGGCAGGGACAGGGGCTGGGCTGGATGATGACAGTGGGAGGTGTCCCTGCCATGGCACTGGGTGGGATTTCAGCTCCCTGCAAGCCAAACCAATCCATGTTTCTGTGAAAAGCTCAGGTTGGATGATGTCCATTCAGTCAAAGTAACATTTCTTTAGGCTTTGGAAAGGTTTCCATTGTTTTGTGCTCTTGGCTTTAGAGGTGAATATTTCCCTGCACTGGGCTGTGACCTGCTCCAGGTGTCAGCTGTGGCAGGGACACGGCAGCTCCTGCTTTGGAGCTGGATAAAACATGGGGGTGTTGGGAGCTTTTCAGCAAAGCTGGTGTTCCCAGGAGATCCAATCCTCTTTTTGTGTGGCAGTTTATTTTAGAGGGCACAGGAGTTTATCCTTTTCCTGCCCCCGAGGCTGCCAGAGCTCCAGGAGCCTTTGGACAGCACTGCCAGGGGTGCCCAGGGTGGGATTGTTGGGGGGTCTGGGCAGGGACAGGGGCTGGGATGATCCCTGTGGGTCCCTCCCAGCTCAGGATATTCCATAATTCCATGACACTGGCCATGGCTTGCAGGAGTCTGGGAACACTGATCTGTAGTGATGCACCCCACACCCCCAGCAGGTGTTTCCAAATAGGGAAAGAGGTTCAGTTTACCTCTGACATTTTAGGAAGGTTACCTGGATTCTTCCACACCTTCCTGACAAGGATTGGCTCAGCACCAGCACAGGGGTGTGGGTGGGGTTCTGAGGATGTAACTCAAAGCCCCTTGGTGATCCTATTGGCTGCAAGCCAGGTTATCCCTCCTAAAACATTCAGTATTTAAGAAAGAGCACAAAAGAAAGAAAAAAAAAAGGGATGTCTTAGCAAGGTGTCTGAGTTTTCTCAGGCACCTGTGCACGGTTTATTATTTCTTTTCTGCAACACTTTTTTCTTTTGTTATTTTTTCTTTATTAAACCTTTGATTTACAAAACATCTTCGAGGAGCAGTCTCGCTAACTATTATCAGCCACTTTTCTGCAAGGCTGGACCCTCAGAGTGTGGGGCAAAGCCACACTGATCAGTGAGGTGAGAGGAGGGAAGGAGTGCCCAGGGAAGGAAAGTCACTCAGGCCCAGCTCTGTCTGCCCTGGCTGTGCTGTGCTGCCTCATTTCTCTTCATTAAAACAGTGCCCAGCACTTGACAGAAAGGGATTTTCCATGTGCAAGTTTCAGGAGTTAATGAGGATTTGTTTGACAGAACCTGGATAAATCCTGATGGGACAGAGCTCACCAAACCCAGCCTGGCTTTGGGAGGGTGAAGCAGAGCAAACAGGGATTACAGCAATTTATGGTGGCCAAAAACTCCTCCTGGGAGTATCCAAGGGCAGCCCAGGGTCAGGAGAGCCAGGCTGGATGGGCTTGGAGCAGCCTGGGACAGTGGGAGGTGTCGCTATCCATGGCAGGGCTGGGATGGATGGGATTTAAGGTCCTTTCCAACCCAAACCATTCCAGAATTCTGCGTTTCCTCCCAGCTGCACTGGGCACTGAGCTCTAATTATTTTTTAATGCAGTAATTGAGGAGGAGCTGATGGGGCTGAGCCGTGGGTCAGGAGCACAGCAGGGAAAAGGCTGAATTTTTGGAGGTGTTATATATTATAAAGTTGGCTTTTGGCAAGGTGTGTGCTATATGAATAATAACATTGTAGTAAGGATATAAGTTTTTATTTCTGCTATTAGTAAAGAAAATTAGGCATAGTGGTAGTAGTTGATATAATATGATTAAACTGTCTGTTTGGTCAGGATAACATCCAGTGAACATGTAAAGAAGACCCTGCTATTGATACAATATTAATAAACTGTCTGTTTAATCAAAATAACATCCAGTGAACATGTAAAGAAGACCCTGCTATTGATACACCAACCATCAGCATCTCCCATCTGAAGAAAGTCTGGACCCAGGCCCAGGCTGGAGGTGATAATGAAGACACAGCCCAGAAACACACGTGCTCTAAAAAGGCAGACCCAAGGAGGGACCATGCAAAACAGTTCCTGGAGTATGGAAACTAGTTTGTGGAAAAATATGAATATTCAACAGAGTGATGCAATAGAAAGGGTGTTTAAAGAATGTCTCTGATACATCAGGGTGTGGACTTGGCTAAATGCCAAGTCACCTGGCCATACTTTATTTTTTTCTGTCTCCTAATTGTCTTACTTTCTATTAAAATTATCTCTTAAAATTTCCATAGAAAGTGAACCTCGTTTTTCACAGGAGGGAAAGGCTGAATTCCTCCCTCAGCCCAGGCTGTGCTCACAGCCCTTTGCTGTGCACCAGGGCTCTGATGGATCTCCCTGTCTGCCTGCAGTGCCCCAGGCACTGGGTAATGGGCAGAAGTTTATTTGTGATGATGCTGGTAGTGCACAGCGTTTTTTAATGATTCCCCATAAAAGATTTAGGGGGAATGGAGAAGAGGAAGGGAAAGATGCAAATCTCAGGCCCTGCAGATCTCTAATATTGTTTTCCCTTCAGAAGGGAAATCACCACTAAATGTCCTCCACAGCTTATTGTGGTTTGCCAGGAGCTGGGTTCTGCTCATTTTTTCTGCTTCCTCGTGCACAGTTTCACTTTAAAACACGGTATAATAATATCTCTTTACCCTTTAAAAAATATCTATTTTAACAGGTAACGGGTATTATCTAAGGGTAAATATCTATTTACCGTTTCCTTGCCTTTTGCTCTGAGGTGGGAGGGACTGGGGCTGGAATCACACTGAGCCCTGCGGGACTCACCCCCAAAAATCTGCATTTAACCCCTTCTTCCCCTGGCCTGGGCTGTGTTTTCCTCTGCCCTCCCTCATTGGGTGAAGCACATCAGTAACGAGATCCTGCTCTCATTCACAGCAGCCAGGGAATTCATGGAAGTTCATGGAAATGGGTGGGATATCACAGGCAGGCCTGGAAGATCCTTTATTCTGTGCTGGGAAGCAGAAACCTCTGAAGGTTATGGCACTTTTTGCTGATGCCTCTCCATGCAATGTTTTGGATAATCCTGGCGTGTCTTTGGGGTTGCTGCTGTCAGGATCCCACCCTGCTCCATCCCCCCCCTCCTCAGGAGATGCTTTCTGCCTGTTTTAAGAGTAATTATTAATTTTGTTAGAGGGACTTTTAATTGAAAGGGAATATCCAGGTGACAAAATATGCAAATCTCCAGGCAGTGCCTTCCTTCCTGTGAGACACTTCAGCATTCAGGGAGAAAAGCTCCTCTTGCAGTTTACTCTGACATGGCCATTTCTGCACAGATGGTAAACCCTGGTCCCTCCCACTCCAGAGGGGGCATTTCCATGGAATTTCCATTGCTGGGTACAGCTCCTGTTTAATTTGGCACACGACACATCAGCCCTGGCTTTTGGAGACAAGGGTAGAGCCTGCAGGGGATGAAAATGGGTTCTAAACACCTTTTTTTGGGTATTTGCTGCCCTAGCAGGGACAGGGTTGGAAGGAACACAGGAACAGGAGTTGCATTTTCCATGGTTTGCCATGGAATTGTTAGAGGAGATGGAGCCCCTGCCTGGGACAGGGTTTTGCTCCCAAACTGGTCTTTATTCCTCATATCCACCAGTGGATTTGTTGTGTCTGGTGCTGAGGGCTGAATCCAGAGGGGATTTGGGGGGAAGAGGTTTAAATAAAATTAAATAGCCAAGGGCTGAGCTGAGCAACCAAATTTGAGCTCCCACCTAAAGCACAGCACTGGGGAAGGTCTGGCTCCTGACAGGTTTGGAACAAAATCATAATTTTATGGAATCATGGAATTGTTCAGGCTGGAAAATCCCCCTGAGCCCATCGAGCCCAACCATTCCCAAGGCCACGCTGACCATGTCCCCAAGGGTCACATCCACAGGGATTAAATCCCTGAAGGGATGGGGACTCCACCCCTGCCCTGGACAGCTCTTTATAGGAAGAAATTTTCCCAATATCCAAACTCCTCTGGCTTTTATTTATTTTATGTTTTGATGTTTCTTCCACGTCTGAAGCACCGAGCTGGACTTTGGGAGAGCCTAAGCTGGGCCTTGTTCTCCACCCACAGGGGGAATTCAGAGCCATCAGTTCATCACTGTGAAAAATGAGGTTCACTCTTTTTAGAAAAATTTATAAGTTTAACAAAAATTTTAAAAATAGACATTTAGGAGACAGAAAAGCAAAAGTTTCTCAGCCGAGGCTGCCTCAATAGAAAGCACACTCACTCCTTCAAATTTCTTGCTTTTAAGGATTAACCTTTTATATGTGCATCTTTTCAAACATTCTTTTGAGTTCAGATGTTCCCTTGGTTTTTGGCCCCCCTTCCTTCAAAACTTGCCCCATTGTACCAAATTAACATTTTATTAGATAAAGTCCTTGTTGGTCCCTGGTAGTCTTTCTGATACCAGGAGATCAATGAATTCTTTCTTGAAGCTTTTCTTCCACCACTGTCTCGATCTAATCAATTCAGGAATGTAGGAGGATTCCCTCTCCTTTTCTTCTGGTGAGGGTTTGATTCAGTTTTATTCAACTGGTTTGACTGGTTTTAAATGTGACAAAAAGTTTTACAGCTCAAAAAGAAAATACACAGTAGAACTTCCTACATTATACATATAGCATTCATTTTAATATTGGTGAAAAGCCAACTTTATAATATGCATTTATAATCATCACCCTTCCCAAAGTTCAGACTTCTAACAGGTATTTAATTGTGCAGAGCCACATGGTCCCCCCTTGAGCCTCACTTCTTCATCCTGACCCACCTGTCCATGAGCACATCCCGACTTTCCCAAGTGCATCCCTTGGCCACCCTCAATGGGAGCTGCCACATTTTCCACCCAACAAGACAGAAAAATTCGAGTTTTATCTACAGCTCATTTGCATATATTTTACTGAACACATTTTGAAATATTCTCCTGTCCTGGAGCGCCTTCTACAGCCCCTGTGGCAAATATAATTTTTTCATTATTGTAGTGGTGTGGTTGAAAAGTGATGGTGAAAAAAGAAGACAAAGCTTTCAGGTTGGGTTAGCCCCTGCTCCAGGCTGCTCTGGGTGTTTTGGCACCTCCTCTCCCATGGGGGACGTGGGGAGTGTGGGGTCCTCTCACAGCCATGGACACACAGGGATGGAAAAAAAGGGGAAATAAAGATGAGTATGAAATAGAAAGGAGCTACAGGGCTGGGCATAGCCATAGTCCTGTGCCACCTCCCGAAATTTGAAGCTGTTAGTGTTGAAATGCACAATCACAGAATGATTACATGCAGATGCTTTTATTGAAGAGCTCTGGGAATCAGGGGCACAGGGTACAGACCCAAATCTGACTCCCACATGGATTTGGGATGGACATGTTTTTATACCCTTTCATTATATAACTATATATATTAATTATTAAACCCATATTGTTCTGTTGTATACATTGATCTTATCCAAGCATGAATTCTTGTAGTTTCCATCAGGCCCCCC
>JANPWX010017821.1:0-21010 GCA_024734555.1 Trochalopteron elliotii | reverse complement strand
GCCCACCCTGACCCCTCGGGGTCCCCACAGGTTCCAGGCTGGGGATACCCAAACCCTCCTCACCATTTAAGACTCTCACTGGGGAGCTGTGCCCAGTGCCGGGTCTGTCACACGTGTAGTTGCCACTCTCGGTGACAAGGAAGTGGTCACGTTGCTCCTGCTCCCATCGCTGCCCATCCTTGTACCAGGTGGTGGCACCGGTGGTCCCCAAGCCCTGGCAGGTCAGCGTCACCTGGTCCCACAGCACCGCTGGCCTCCAGGGGGGCTTCACCAGGAGCTGGGTGGTCTGGGCACCTGTGGGTGACAGGGGACACCAGCCTGCCAGAGCTACCGTAGGGCTGGGGACAGCGGGATGCGGACATGGCATCCCCTGAGGACTCACCAGCGAGGCCGAGGGTCTGGGCTGGAAGGGAGAAGGAACAGGGCTGGGTGAGGGTGGCCCTGCAGGGACAGCAGCACCTGGGGGGATGAGGTAACATATCTATCCCCAGACTGTTCCAAATGGAACACTGGTTTAGCACAGAGGTCTTCAGGACAGGGACACCTCGGTCTCCCTGGGCTGAGGCAGGACATGGGGACACAGTGGACACCCCATGTGTGCACAGGTCACCTCCACCATCCTGACAACAGCTGTCGCTACAGCCACATCCCCATGGCCCTGTTCCCATGATCCCATTTCTAAGGCACCTGTCCCCATGCCCCCTCTGCGTGGTCCGTGGCCCTTGTCCCTGTCTCTGCATCCCTGGTCTGCTGTCCCTGTCCCCACGGATGCCCCAGCCCCAAGGTTCCTTTTGCCATATCCTTGTTCCTAAATTTCTATCCCCCTGTTCCTGTCCCCACATCCCAGTTCCCAGTTCCTGTTCCCCTGTCCCTGTCCCCACAGCCACCCCATGACTCTGGTCACACTGGGGTCCATGCTCATGCACAGGCTCTGCTGGCATTGGGAACCTCAGGGGACCCCACAGCCCCCCTGTGCCCCCTCCCCACCGGTCTCTGCCTCACCAGGGCCCATCCCCGGGGTGTCAGGCCCATGCCAGGGCCACTCACCCCACAGGAGCAGCGCCACCTTCCCGGCCATCCCTGTGTCCCCAGCCATGTGGACTGGCTGTCACTCGCTGCTGTGGCCACCGGTCCCCTGGGTGGCGGCTCTTCGGATGAAGAGGAAGGAAGTGAGGTCACAACTCGTCCTCATATGTTGGTGGCTCTTGGTGGGGGCAGGGTGGGGGAAAGGAGGAGACACAGTAGGGTACAGGTTGGGGACATGATGGGATAGTGTGGGGGCTCAGTGAGGCATTGTGTTCCCAAGAGTGGGGGGGCTCAGGGGATGTGGGGAACCAAGGATGGGTGTCCAGGAGAATGAGGGTCCAGGGGAATTGGGGTCACCGTAAATGGGGGTATTCAGGGATGGGGGTTCTGGGCAATCAGGGTCCCCAGGGATTTCGGGTCATGGGATGTAGGTGCCAGAGTTGGGGATGCAGGGGGAAAAAATAGGGGACCCTCAGGAAGAGGGGTTCTGGGTGGAAAGCATCCCATGGGATGGGATCAAGGCAATGGTGGTCCTAGGCAATGGGAGACCTGGAATGGGGGTCCCAGGGAGGAGAGACCAAGGGAATGGGGGTCCCATGGTTGCGTTCCCAGGAGAATGGGGGTCCCAGGGATGGGCAGTGGCTGGGTGGGCACAGTGGTCACAGCTCCTTCCCTGGGTGCCTCAGATTTTGGGGTGACTCAGAGCCCAGCACAGCCCCCCACAGTGTGCTCATGGCCAGGGGAGCACCCCAGGGTTGAGGCTCTGGGTCTGTGCCCCACACACCCCTGAGCTTTTTCCCATCCCCCCAATTTCCTGGCTCAGCCATCCCAGGGAACACCTGAGCAGGTAATGGTGGGGGGATCCCAGGAATGGGAAAAGAGGGCTTGGGGGCTGCAGCCAGTGGCTGGGGGGCTGTGGGGGATGAAAGATTTTCACTTTCTGTTTCCTGCAGCAGAAGGAAGAGGCTGTTTATGCTGAGCTGAGGACGTGGGTTCTGTCCTGGGGGAGCACATCCAGAGGGGTCCTGCCCAGAGGGAAAAGGGCTCCTCTGCTGTGGTGACGCCTGGGTCTTGTTCCAGGGTCTTGTCCCAGGGGGGGTCCTTGTTCTGGGGGTGCCACATCCTTGGGGAGCCCATTGGTGCATCCCACAGCAGCATTTGCTTGTGGATAACACAGAGTGAGAATCTCCCTGAGTGTCCAACAGGTCCATGGGATTGTTCCCTGCCTGCTGGGCAGAAACCCAGCCCATAAGGAAGGCTTTGCTTGGGCCATATTTAGCAACTCTTCCAATTTTTCTCCTTCCCCCCCTGAAACTTGATTTACTTCCTGTAGGTTCTGCTCCCAACAGGGGAGAAACACTGTCCATCCTTGGAACAGTGCACAGGAATCCATGGAAATGCCCGTGTGTCCCTCAGGGTCTGCTTCCCTGGGAAATGCACTCCACCCTGCCCTGAATTCCCCTGCCTGGCCACTCCCTGCTCCTGCTGGGACCCTCCTGTTCCCCAGATCCACATGTGGAGCCCCTGCCCAGTATTTCCACACTTTTCCCTCTCTTCTGGTGTCCACATCCAGAACCCAAACATTCTTCCTGGGAGGTTCCAAAGGGCTGCAGGTTTTGTTCAAGAAGGAGGGTCCCAGTCGGGTTGTTGAGCAGATGGGTGTGGGATTGGCAGAACTTCTGGGGCTCTCTCAGCCCCCTGCTGAGAGGGAAAAAATGATCAATTGCCTCATTTCTGGACTGGGTCCCTCACAGCTGCCCCTGCAGGGGCTGTTTCCAGCCAGCCCTGCTCTGAAAACCATCAAAGGCCCTCACAGAGCCACTGCTTGACCTCCCATTGGCTTTTGTGCTTTTTGCACACGGCTGAGAAAACCACAGCCAGGCCTTTTCCTGCCCACAGAATTGTCACCTTTGCAGCAGCTCTAAAGCTGCCAGAATCAAAGTCAAGGAGGCAGGGGGACCCTCAGGTCGTGGCTGCCACCTGGGGCTGGCCAGAGCAGGGCTGGCCAATGCCCATCCCTGTGCACTGGGGCTGGGCCATGGCTGGGCCCCACACTTGGATGGCCACTGGCTTCAAGGAGGAGGAGTTGGGGAGCTCCTTCCTGCCGGGGCTCCATTCCCAAGCTGCTCTTGCCAGCTCAAATCCTGCAGGGGACCAGCTAGAATGGAGAAGTCTGGACCCCTCCCAGAGCTGCCATCTCCCAGGACAGGACCCCATTGGCCATCAATATGTCCACAGTGATATAGGATCCACCCAGGAGAGGACCAGCCCACCCCCATGTGACACTCAGCACAAACGGCCTCTTCCTTCTGCTGCAGGAGAGAGAAAGTGAAAGTGTTGGGGGGCCACAGCCAGACACCCCCAGCCCCCACAGCCTCCCAGACATTCCTGCAGACCCCTCACTCCTGGTGCCCCCACCCTGGGGTTCCCCCAACCCATTCCCTGTTCAGGTGCTTCCCAGGATCATCAAGGCATGGACTGGGGCATTGTGAAATTGAGGGATAAAAGGAAGGAAATGGAAATGAAGAGAGGAAATATCACTGGGGGTTGGGGGGACACAGACCCAGAGCCCCTCAGAATCTGTCTGGGGTGCCACCACCAAACCAAGAACATATGAGGGGGACAATGTTGGACCTTGGGTCACTCCAAAATCTGAGGCACACTCCTTGAAGGAGCTGTGACCCACAGGCCCACCCAGCCACTGCCCATCGCTGGGACCTCCATTCCCCTGGGAACTAAACCATGGGGCCCCCATTCCTTATGTTCCCCCTCCCTGGGACCCCCATCTCAGGACTGCCATTCCCCAGGATCTCCATGGCCCAGGAGCCCCATTCCTAAGGAACCCTCTCCCATTCATTCCATCCCCTACAATGCCCCTTCCCCCAAGACCTGGATTCTGCCAGGACCCCTAATTCCCACAGGACCCCCCATTACCATTGCACCCCATCCCTGGAGCGCCCATCCCATCACCCCAAATCCCTGCAGCCCATGTTCCCCTGGGACTCCAATCCCTGAGTCCCCCCAGCCCTCGGACTCCCATTCCCATTGCACCCCGATCCTGAGTGACCTCCCCTCCTCAGGATCCCCATTCCCCAGGGACGCCATCCCTGGGACTGCTCATTCCCCTGGACCCCATCCCTGGCTCCCCAAACCCCCTGAGCCCCCCACTCCTGAGACCTCCATGTCCCACCTTGTGCCACCCAGCCTTGTCCCCAGCCTGTCCCCACCCTACCCACAGACTATCACCAGTTTGTGGCCACCCAGCCTCCACCAAGGGCCACAACCACATAGGAATGAGACCTGACCTCGCTTCCTTCCACCCTGGCCAAAGAGCCACCACCCAGGGGACAGCTGCCCCTGGCAGAAAGCGACAGCCAGCCTGGATGGCCAGGGACACGGGGATGGCTGGGAAGGTGGCGCCGTTCCTGTGGGGTGAGTGCCCTGGGCACGGGCCTGACACCCTGGGGATGGGCCCTGGTGAGGCAGAGACTGGTGGGGAGGGGGCACAGGGGGGCTGTGGGGTCCCCTGAGGTTCCCAAGGCCAGCAGAGCCAGTGCATGGAGGTGACTGGGGCCATGGGGTGGCTGTGGGGAGAGGAGTGGGGGGGACAGGACTGGAGGGACAATAATGGGGGGACAGGGGTGTGGGGAGGCATCATGGGACTGGTCCAGCTGTGGAGACAGGGACAGGGGTACAGGGATGCAGGGACAAGGGGATAAACGCCATGCAGGTGGGCCATGGGGACAGAGGCCGTGGGGCTGTTGGGGGTGATCTGTGCTCGCACGGGGTGGCCATGGCATCCCCATTTCTGAGGAGTCCAAGGTGTCCCTATGTCCTGCCTCAGCTTGCAGTACCCATGGTGTTTGGGTCCCTGAAAAGTCCGTGCCACTCTGGTGTCTCCAAAGGGAAAGTGTGGGGACAATGCCATAACCCAAGCCCTGGGTGCTGCCGTCCTTGCAGTGCCACCCCCACCCAGCCCTGTCCCTTCTCCCTTCCAGCCCAGACCCTTGGCCTTGCTGGTGAGTCCTCGGGGGATGCCATGTCCCCACCCGCTGTCCCCAGACCTGCAGTGGCCCTGGCAGACTGGTGTCCCTTGTCACCCACAGGTGCCCAGACCACCCAGCTCCTGGTGGAGCCCCTCTGGAGGCCGGCGGTGCTGTGGGACCGGGTTACACTGACCTGCCAGGGCACAGGGAACGCCGGTGCCACCACCTGGTACATGAATGAGCAGTGCTGGGCGCAAGAGGTCCGGGATAAGTTCACTGAGAGTGTCACCTACAGGTGTGAGAGACCCAGCAGTGGGATCAGCTGCCCAGTGAGAGTCTTAAATGGTGAGGGGAGTTTGGGTGTCCCCAGTCTGGCACCTGCAGGGACCCCAAAGGCTCTGCGAGGGCTCCGCTCCATGGATCACCTCCTGGTGTGACCAGAGACCGTCCACTGCTCTGGGGACATCCCAGAGCATCCCAGTGTGAGGGGACTCCTCCCTTGCAGTGGGTGGCCCCTGGTGCCTCTCAGTGCCATTAGGACCCTGCAGATGCCCCTGGTGTGACAGGACTCGTCTGTCCTCCAGATTGGCTGGTTATGCAGGTGCCGGCACGGGCACTGCTGGAGGGGGACACGGTGACATTGTGCTGCCGCTGCTGGCTGAACAAATCACTCAGAAGCACCTCGAAGAGAAGCACCTGGGGAGGCCTCGTGATGGGACCCAGATATCCCTGTCCCCCCTGCAGCTGCACCACAGTGGCTGCTACCGCTGCAGGGGCTGGGTGGGGGCTGCAGTGCCACCGTGGAGGGAGTTGCAGCTGGTGACAGTGACAGTGCACAGTGAGTGCAGGGATGGGGACAGGCAACCCCAACATCCCCCAAGGGTTTCCTCATCACTGCCTGAATCCTTCATCCCTCCCTTTACTCCTCCCTGGGTCACCTAAATTTTGCGAAGTCCCTCTTGCTTTCCCCCATGACTGCCCGGTTCCCTCTCCAGATGTCTCGTCCCTCTCTATGTTCCCCCACCCCTCCCTGGCATCCCGCACCCCTTTCCTAGGTCCCCGCTAAGACCTCTGGTTGCACTTCTGTCCCTGGGTCCACCCACCCCTCTCTAAACCCCACATCATTCCCTGACTCTCCTCAGTCTCTCGTGTGGTCCCCAATCCCTGCCTGGCTCTCTCCACTTTTCCATGGGGTCTCTCCATTGTTCCCAGGTCCCAACGTGCCTCCCAGGGTCTACTTCTTCTCACTGGGGTCCTCTGCTCTTTCCTCCAATCCCCCCTCCTTCCCGTGTTGTGTCCTCCACCGATCATGGGAAGATCATCGTACCTGTGTCTTCCTGCAGGGGTCCCGCTGTCAGGGATGTCCCTATCAGCACAGCCCCCCGGGGGACACGAGGCACTGGGGGACTGCCTGGTGCTGAGCTGTGCAGTGGCCATGGGGACAGGTCCCCTGTCCTTCTCCTGGCACCGGGGGGGCTCGGGGACAGTGCTGGGCATCGGCCCCCACCTGGAGCTGTGCCATGTTGGAGGCAATGACAGCGGCCACTATCACTGCCGGGTCAGCAATGGGGACAGTGTGGCCAAGAGTGTCCCCCTGAATGTCACCGTCCTGGGTGAGCAGGACCCTTGGGCTGGGGGTGATCCCACCCACAGCGTCCTTCAGGACACCCTCATCCCCCTGTTCCTTTCCCTCTTGCTGGGTTCCAGCCTCTCCCCCAAGCCTCAGCCCTGTCTGTGTCCCCACAGTGCCTGTGGCCAATGCCACCATCACCCCCAGTCCCCTGTCACACCAGGTGTGTACAGGTGACCCCGTGACCCTGCGCTGCTCGGTGAAGGTGGGCTCAGCCCCTGTCACCTTCACCTGGCTGCACAACAGCCAGGAGGTGTCCCGGGGTCCTGTCCTGCATCTTGGGGACATCGATGTGGGACATGTGGGCACATACCAGTGTGTGGCCACCTACCAGCTGGGACAGGACAGGCACTGTGTGTTCCGGGCACTCAGCCCTGAGCTGGCCCTGGAGGTGACACCACAGGGACACTGGAACAGAGGTGGAGTCATGCAGGGTATTTGGGATTGCAGGACCCCTGGAGTGACAGGTGACCCTAACATGTCCCTTCTGTCCCCAGCAGTGGCCACAGGGGTTGGAGGGTCCCTCCTGTTCCTGGTCCTGCTCGTGGGTGTAGCTGTGGGCTGGCACCAGTGGAACAACATGAGTGGGTGACAATGGAGGCACTGGGGGCAATGGGGAGGTGGGAGGCCATCTGGGATGTGGGGGTGATGGGCAGCACCCACAGCACGATTTGGCCAGTGCTATGTGCTCAGGACCTTTGCTCAGGGTCCTCAAGGATTTGGGTTGGTGTTGGAGGGTCTTGCAGGGATGTTGGAGGTTCTTTGAGTCATCCTGGGGGAATTTGCAGGATCTCCCTCCCTGCCAGGCTTGGGCTTCTGGGAGCTCAGGTGGTCCAGACCACTGGGGTGGTTCAGGGCCGTCAGGGATACTGGAGGCACCTGGGGGGAATTGAGGGTCTGGTGGTGGTTCAGGATTCCCATTGTTGGATGGAGGCCCCTGGGACTTCAAAGTCACCACTCCAGTTTTCATTTGCAGATGCCAGGAAGCACCAGGAAAGGTGCATGCAGGCTCCAGCCATGGTAAACCTTTTACCCAAACCCCCAGGACCTCCCATCCCTTTTCACACACCCCTTATTCCCACAGGGCCCTCCAGGAGCCTCTGGCACACTCCATGGAGGATCCTCAGGTGATCTACTCAGAGCTGCTGGGGCCACATGGGCAACCAAGGGAGTGCAGTGACATCTATGACAATCTACAACCAAAGTTGTGACACTCTGGGGAATGGGAGCCACTGGGAGACACTGGGGATGGTCCCTCCATGGCTCCTGTGGTTGCCCATCCTTCCAAGGGAGGTGGTCATGAGTCAGGGGGAGGCTACCAGGGCACCCAGTGCTCCCCATTTCTTCTCCCAGTACCCCCAGGGGCTCCCCCATCCCCGTCCCAGTACCTGCAGGAGCTCCCCAACCCCCATCTGAGTGCTCCAAGTAGCCTCAGTGGCTTCCCCATTCTGTCCCCACAGTGCTCACAGCACACCCAGGGGTTCCCTATTCCCCATTCCCTCTCCCCCTGTCCCGTCCCGCTGTAAAAGGGGCAGTCAGGGAGGATTTTTTCTGATTGATTTCTTGGATGATAATGAAGCACAAAAATGGCAATATTCTATCTGAGAACTGTTTACTGATAAAGGAGGCTAAGCGTTCTTACCATAAGGGGATTAGAGGAAAGATTAGAGAGAGAAAGAGAGAGACAGAGAGAGAAACAGAAGACAGAGGCAGCGTTACCACAAGAACCCCGGGCGCTCTGTTGGCATCAGCTCAGCAGATGGAGTGTGTGTGTGGTGAGCCCTTGTGGCTTTTGTGAGTGGCTGGGCGCGATTTCCAAGTGGGGCAGCACCTGCGTGTCTCTGGCATCGGTGAGGGATGGCTGAGGGCTGGCTGTGGGCTGGTGCTGTGGCACTGGTGGCTATGGGCTAGCTGCTATGGGCAGGTACTGGGGTGCAGCAGGCTCGTTGCTCCGGGCAACACGGGCAAAACTGCAAAGGCAGCAGGTGCGTGCAGGCAGCCCCTGCTCAGCCGGGGAAGCAGTGGAGCACCAGGTCATCGCAGGAATGAGCTGCCTCTCAGAAGCAGCAAAGCATGGAAGAACAGGTGTAGACAGGGAAGAAGGACCACAGGGAGGCAAAGTTGAAGCGGGGAAGAGGGTCAAACTGACCCTAGGAGCAAGTCCCTGATCCCCCCAAGAAACCCAAAGCAGAATGGCTCCTGTTGTGTCACAATTAACTGCTTGTATTTGCTATGGCTCCTCCCACAGCCCAATTTCCCAGGCATTTTTTCCCAGGCATTTTTCCCAGACAATTTTGCTGGGCATCCAGGCATCTGTCCCACCAACCACTGGCAGGTCACTCACAGTTCGCTCATGGAAGCTTTCTCTCCCCTGATTGGCTGTTACGTGAAGCCTCCGTAGGACAAACTCAGGACAGGGTTCCCAGCACATGTACTGCCCCTGGAATAATTTTTCACTTCATGTATACCATATATTGAGACATAAATAAAAATCAGGTTGGTTCCTCTCAACCCCCATTCTCCCAATGGCCCTGCAATCCCCCTCCCAGTCCTCCCAGTATTCTATGTGGCTTACCGCTGCCCATCCCAGTTCCAAGGGGGCAAAGGACTTGGTTTCCTGCTTCTGGGACAAAAGTGCATCTTTTTGGTTAAACTGGCAGAAATGTTGTTTCTTTGTTCCACTCTGTCAGGCTTTAGGAATGAGATTCTTCAATTTTGGGCTGCCAATATGTCTTGGTTTGAAAGATGGGTGTCTGCCAAGGAAGGAGGGAACCTCCTGTGGAATGGAAAGTACGACCCCCTTCCCTCCGAATTATTATAACATGTAAATTAAGGGGCCTTCAGGCAAAGATATGGGAACAGGAATAACAGTTCTTTACTAGTATATATTGTGAGAAACAAGTTAATGGAAGTTGACTTTTTCTGGGTATTATATGAATTGATATTACATTATTGATGATATTGTTGAATAAATATTGTGATGTTGTTAGTGTTGGGATAGTGATATGTGCTGTGGAGTGGTTGATGTGCTTGCGGTAGCCTGGTTACAAGGGTGGTTTCTGTGGGGATGGTTTTGTGTGTTGCTCTGTGGGTTTTGTGGGTTTACATTGGATGAACTGTTGCTGGCCAAGCCTTTGGGACATGACCTTAAAAGGAGCAGAACTTCATCCAGTCATAGCCCTGAGGACCACAGTGACGAAACTGAATTGGCGCTGAGGAGAGTGAAAGGGGCTGAGATTGTGCAAAATCAAGACAAATATTCATCAAACTGATGCAGCACCAGGGGTATAAAAGGCTGTCCTGGTTTAGGACAAATTAGGGGAAGGTCTCCAGAAGGAGCCCCCCAGAAAACAAACCTCCACCACCCCTTCCTCCCCCAGCTCTTGGTTTGAGAAGGAATTCCTCGGAGGAGAAGTGGAAAAAACCTATTTATTGACAAATAAACAAAGACACTGCCCAACACAAGGGAAAAGAAAAATACTCAAGCAGTTGCTGTGAGGGGAGGGCGCAGAGCTTCTGTTTTCAGGTGTCGAGGACCCCCAGATATTCCCAGGTCAGGTCCGGAGCCGGTCCAATGATCTTCGGCGGGGGGGGTGGAAGGGGGAGAAAGAAAAAAAAGAAAAAAAATGAATACATCGAAAACCAGGAAAGGGAAAGAAAAAAAAAAAACAAAAGCAAAAGCAAAAAAACAAAACCAACAGCGAAGTAAAGGCAGCAGCAAAGCAAAGCAAAGCAAAGCCTGCAGCCAAGCCGAGCTAGCAGCAAAAAGCAAAAGCACAAGTAGCCCCACCGTGGCAAAACACCCCACCGAGGGGGGGGGGCAGCTGTCAGACATAACAGTGCAGTACATAGAGATAAAGCTGCACGATTGGGATAGGAGGCACCGTCAACCCAGGACATTCCACCCCTTATCCCATATCGTGAACATACAATAAAAATCTTGCATCTCACTTACTCAAACCTTCAACATTTACACATTTCCTTCTATCTTACTTGCTCAGACCTTTGACACTTACACGTTTCCTTCTGTTCCATGTAGTAACATTCAGCCAACAATGACATTTACATAGGAGTCTCACCCCACATTCAGATCTCCCTGAGGCACACAGCGTGTTATTCCATCTTTCTGCATTATCCACCACGTACAACCTGGTCCTTGAGCAAAAACAATCCCACGGATGGGTTTGCCTGTACTCGAGGCAGAGTTGATCCATACTGTCTTTCCCAACAAACCTCTGACATGGGCCACTGGGGCTTTATCTCCATCTACGATACTAAGGAGCTCAGATTGAGCAGGACCCGCTCGGTTGGTGGAACCTCGGGTGTTAACCAACCAGGTGGCCTTTGCCAAATGCTGCTCCCAGTTTTTGAAAGATCCCCCACCCAATGCTTTCAACTGGGTTTTTAACAGTGCATTGTGCCTCTCCACTTTCCCAGCAGCTGGTGCGTGGTAGGGAATATGGTACACCCACTCTATGCCGTGTTCCCTAGCCCATGTGCTGATAAGGCTGTTCTTGAAATGAGTCCCGTTGTCTGACTCAATCCTCTCAGGGGTACCATGTCTCCACAGGACTTGCTTCTTAAGGCCTCAGATGGTGTTACGGGCCTTAGCATGAGAAACAGGGTAGGTCTCCAGCCACCCCGTGGTGGCTTCCACCATTGTGAGCACGTAGCGCTTACCTTGACGTGTCTGGGGTAATGTGATATAATCAATCTGCCAGGCCTCCCCATACTTGTATTTGGACCACCGTCCACCATACCATAGGGGCTTCACCCGCTTGGCCTGTTTGATGGCAGCACACGTCTCACAATCGTGGATAACCTGAGAAATACTGTCCAAGGTCAGATCCACCCCTCGGTCTCGTGCCCACTTATAGGTGGCGTCTCTGCCCTGATGACCTGAGGCATCGTGGGCCCATCGGGCTAGGAACAGCTCTCCCTTGTGTTCCCAATCTAAGTCTATTTTTGACACCTCTATCTTTGCAGCCCGATCTACCTGCTCGTTGTTTTGATGCTCCTCATTAGCTCTACTCTTGGGGATATGAGCATCTACGTGGTGGACTTTCACAGGTAGTCTCCCTACCCTGGTAGCAATGTCTCTCCACTCTTCAGCAGCCCAAATTGGTTTTCCTCTACGCTGCCAATTAGCCTTTTTCCACCTCTCTAGCCATCCCCACAGAGCATTGGCTACCATCCATGAATCAGTATAGAGGTAGAGTTTTGGCCACTTCTCTCTCTCAGCAATGTCCAGGGCCAATTGAATGACTTTGAGTTCTGCAAGTTGGCTCGATCCACCATCTCCTTCAGTGGCCTCAGCAACTTGTCGTGTGGGGCTCCACACAGCTGCTTTCCACTTCCAATTCGTCCCTACAATGAGGCAGGAACCGTCAGTGAAAAGAGCATAATGTGTCTCCTCTGCTGGCAGTTGATTATATGGTGGAGCTTCTTCAGCCCGTGTCACTTGTTCTGGTTCTTCATCTGTGAGACCAAAACTTTCACCTTCCGGCCAATTTGTAATTATTTCCAAAATCCCAGGACGATTCAATTTACCCATACGGGTGCGCTGTGTAATTAGAGCAATCCACTTGCTCCATGTGGCATCGGCGGCATGGTGGGTGGTGGGGACCTTTCCTTTGAACATCCACCCCAGCACTGGTAGTCGAGGTGCCAGGAGGAGTTGTGCTTCTGTGCCAATCACCTCCGAGGCAGCTTGGATATCTTCATAGGCTGCTAAAATTTCCTTCTCAGTTGGAGTGTAACTGGCCTCGGCCCCTCTGTAGCTTCGACTCCAAAATCCTAGTGGGCGGCCTCGAGTCTCCCCAGGCACTTTCTGCCAAAGGCTCCAGGACAGACCATGGCTCCCGGCTGCAGAGTAGAGCACATTCCTCACATCTGGTCCTGTCCTGACTGGGCCAAGGGCCATTGCATGAGCGATCTCCTGCTTGATCTGGGCAAAGGCTTGCTGCTGTTCGGGGCCCCAGTGGAAATCGTTCTTCTTACGGGTAACCAGGTAGAGAGGGCTCACGATCTGACTATACTCAGGGATATGCATTCTCCAAAAGCCTATGGCGCCTAGGAATGCTTGTGTCTCCTTCTTGCTGGTTGGTGGAGACATTGCTGTAATCTTGTTGATGACGTCAGTAGGAATCTGACGCCGTCCATCTTCCCACTTTACTCCCAAGAACTGGATCTCACGGGCTGGTCCCTTAACTTTACTCTTCTTGATAGCGAAACCGGCTTCCAGGAGGATCTGGATGATTTCCTTTCCTTTCTCAAACACTTCAGCTGCAGTGTTCCCCCACACAATGATATCATCAATATACTGTAGGTGTTCTGGAGCCTCACCCTTTTCCAGTGCAGCCTGGATCAGTCCATGGCAGATGGTAGGACTGTGCTTCCACCCCTGGGGCAGTCAGTTCCAGGTGTATTGCACTCCCCTCCATGTGAAGGCAAACTGAGGCCTGCATTCTGCTGCCAGAGGAATGGAGAAAAATGCATTGGCAATGTCAATAGTGGCATACCACCTTGCTGCCTTGGACTCCAGCTCGTACTGGAGCTCCAACATGTCTGGCACAGCAGCGCTCAGCGGTGGAGTCACTTCATTCAATGCACGATAGTCCACAGTCAGTCTCCATTCTCCTTCAGATTTTCGCACAGGCCAGATGGGGCTGTTGAAGGGTGAGTGGGTTCTGCTGACCACCCCTTGACTCTCCAGCTCACGGATCATCTTATGAATGGGGATCACGGCATCTCGAGTTGTTCTATACTGTCGGCGGTGCACTATTGAGGTGGCAATTGGTACTTGTTGCTCTTCCCCCTTCAGAAGTCCTACTGTTGACAGATTCTCAGACAGTCCAGGCAAGGTGTTCAATTGCTGGATGCCCTCCATCACTACAGCTGCTATCCCAAATGCCCATTTGAGTCCCTTAGGGTCTTTGAAATACCCACTCCGAAGGTAGTCTATGCCCAAAATGCATGGGGCCTTTGGGCCAGTTGCAATAAGGTGTTTCTTCCATTCACTTCCAGTCAGGCTCACCTCTGCCTCCACCAACGTATAGTCCTGTGATCCCCCTGTCACACCAGCAATAGATACAGATTCTGCCCCTACATGTGTTGACGGAATTAATGTGCACTGTGCACCAGTATCCACCAAGGCCTCATATTCTTGTGGTTCAGACGTGCCAGGCCAACGAATCCACACCTTCCAAAAAACACGATTTTCCCTAGCCTCTACCTGGCTAGAGGCAGGGCCCCTCTAGGCCTGGTTTTCCTTCTTTCCTTGGGCATATGTCTTAGAGGTTCCTTCAAGGGGATCGGACATGTCATCATCATCATATCTGGCCGTTCGCCTACGGGCAATTGGAGCTGCTTCCCTTTTGGTGGAACCTCCTCTCTGGGTCTTGCCTTCCTTCAGTTCATGTACCCGTTGTGCCAGAGCAGCAGTGGGTTTTCCATCCCATCTCCTCATGTTTTCTCCAGACTCACGCAGGAAGAACCACAACTCAGCTCGTGGGGTGTACCTTCTCTCCCTGTCTGGGGAACGCCTGCGTTGGGTACCAGAACCTCTGATCTGTACTGCTGAAATTTGGAAGAGGTCCTCTCTAATCTCCTCCCTGAGTTTCTCGTGATTCTCCTCTATCTTATCTTCTAGTTTCTGTAGACGTGTTTCCACAGCTGCAATTCTGGCATGTGTTGGGCCATGCACGGCATCTGCATATGCTCGCAGCTTCTTCGCCATATCGAGCACAGTCTCATATGCCTCATCCCGCTTCATTATTGCTAGAGCAGAAGCGTATTCAGGTGGCCCAAGTCGCACAAGTTTCCTCCACATTACAGGTGTACATGGTACCAGGTCCGGATTCCTAGTTGTTACGTCATCTGAAAAAATGAGTTCTGCTACAGCCATCTCTCTCAGACGTTGGATCCCCTGTTCTATGGTCTTCCACTGTGTCTGCTGCAGATAGAGGTCATCTGCACACAGGTGTCTTTGTGCTACACCTTCCAGGATCCGTTCCCAGAGACTGTGAGGGCTAGCCTCCCTCATCATGCTTTGGTCGATGACAGGATCATGTGACAGAGATCCCAAATGTCTCGCTTCGGTGCCATCCAGAATGGTAGCCTCCCCTGCAGCATCCCAAAGGCGGACTAACCAACTAATTATAGATTCATCGGGTTGTCGCCTGTAGTCCTTTCTTAGGCCTCGAAGGTCCTTTAGGGAAAGGGAATCAATATTGGCTCCAGAATCTGTACCCCTCGATGTGGCTTCTGATTTTGGTGAAGGTCCTTCTCCTGGATCGTCATCATCATCCTCCACCTTGCGATCGGTCTTGCTTTTACACTTTCCGCCTCTTGTATTAGCAGCAACAGCCATTGGTTGAGGCCTACTGTCTCGTTCAGTTACTGGCCTGGAGCCTGGGATATTAGCTGCAGCCTGAGTTACTGGAATAGTAACTAACTTATCTCCCTGTTCCCTTTCTTCTATCTGCTGCCCTGCGGTATCTAGCAGAGTACGATAAACATATGCCAGGGCCCAGCTCACTACAATAATCCTTTTCTCTTTAGTACTACCATGGCACTTCTCTTTTAGGTATTTTGCCACCTCAGCTGGGTTCTGAATTTGTTCAGATGGGAAGTCCCAGACTATAGGATTGGAGAATTCCTTTAAAATTTGGCCCATATCCTCCCATTTCCCACTCCACTCAAGATTTCTCCTGCTTGGCTTTACTCCTAAATCAGAAGTCTCATTAGCCCCTTTGGAAATCTCAGCTTTCATTTTATATAAACTGCGGACAGTATAGAAAAAACTTATTAAATTAAATGCCAGAAAGATGGTCTCTTTAACACTCAGGGGAGACTGAACATTTTCTAATAGAGATGTAAGCAATCCAAAGGAGAAGAAGGAGAACAGAGGCTGGAAAACCCCTTCCCCTGCTTCTCCCCCAACAAACTGAGTAAACAACCATAACAAAGAACCAAACACTTCTGGAACGGATTCCAGCATTTTTGTAACCCTTCTGTAAATCATTACAAACAAGCCCAGCCCAATGAGTATTCTGGTTAGTATCCCATGGCTAAAAGAAGTTCTTATTAGGGAAAATACCAGAGCTATTTCTGGGTAAGGAAGTAACCCTAGGTACCACAGAGGTATTAAAACTTCCAAAAACCCTAGGGACCAGAAATACCGGCAGGCTTCCACCCCAAATGACATTATGAATCTGGAAAAAACCATACCAATATACCCACAAAACAATTAGAACCACCAATATTATTATTAAAGTTTTTTCCACTTCCTCTGGCCCTTTCCCGGTCAACGCACCAAAATGTATACTGTCCTGGTTTAGGACAAATTAGGGGAAGGTCTCCAGAAGGACCCCCCAGAAAACAAACCTCCACCACCCCTTCCCCTCCGCAGCTCTGGGTTTGAGAAGGAATTCCTCGGAGGAGAAGTGGAAAAAACCTATTTATTGACAAATAAACAAAGACACTCCCCAACACAAGGGAAAAGAAAAATACTCAAGCAGTTCCTGTGAGGGGAGGGCGCAGAGCTTCTGTTTTCAGGTGTCGAGGACCCCCAGATATTCCCAGGTCAGGTCCGGAGCCGGTCCAACGATCTTCGGGGTGTGGGGGGGCGGGGAAAAGGGAGAGAAAAAAAAAAAAAAGGAAAAAAAAAATGAAAGCAGCTAAAACCAGCAAAGGAAAAAAAAAAAAAAAAACAAAAGCAAAAGCAAAAAAACAAAGCCAGCAGCAAAGTAAAGCAAAGCTAGCAGCAAAAGCCAAGCTAGCAGCAAAAGCAAAGCACAAGTAGCCCCACCACGGCAAAACCCCCGGCCGGGGAGAGGGGGGGCAGCTGTTAGACATAACAGTGTAGTACATAGAGATAAAGCTGCACGATTGGGATAGGAGGCACCGTCAACCCAGGACATAAAGAGCCGAAGGGACTCAGGGGGGTGTTCGGGATAGTGGCTGTAGACACAGAGGGTGTAAAGCAATTGAACACCTTGCCTGGACTATCAGAGAACCCATCTGCTGTAGCAGTTCTGAAGGGGGAAGGGCAACATGTGCCAATTGCCACTTTGACAGTGCATCGCCGACAGTACAGAACAACTTGAGATGCTGTGATCCCCATGCACAAGATGATCTGTGAGCTGGAGAGCCAAGGGGTGGTCAGCAAAACCCACTCACCCTTCAACAGCCCCATCTGGGCTGTGTGCAAATTTGAAGGAGAATGGAGATTGACTGTGGACTATCGTGCATTGAATGAAGTGACTCCACCGCTGAGCGCTGCTGTGCCAGACGTGTTGGAGCTCCAGTATGAGTTGGACTCCAAGGCAGCAAAATGGTACTCCACTATTGACATTGCCAATGCATTTTTCTCCATTCCTCTGGCTGCAGAATGCAGGCCTCAGTTTGCCTTCACATGGAGGGGAGTGCAGTACACCTGGAACCGACTGCCCCAGGGGTGGAAACACAGCCCCACCATCTGCCATGGACTGATCCAGGCTGCACTGGAAAAGGGTGAGGCTCCAGAACATCTGCAGTGCATTGATGACATCATTGTGTGGGGGAACACTGCAGCAGAAGTGTTTGAGAAAGGAGAGAAGATCATCCAGATTCTCCTGGAAGCTGGTTTTGCTATTAGGAAGAGCAAAATTAAGGGACCTGCTTGGGAGATCCAGTTCCTGGGAATAAAGTGGGAAGATGGATGGTGTCAAATTCCCACTGATGTCATCAACAAGATTACAGCAATGTCTCCACCAACCAGCAAGAAGGAGACACAAGCTTTCCTAGGTGCCATAGGTTTTTGGAGAATGCACATTCCTGAGTACAGCCAGATTGTGAGCCCTCTCTACCTGGTCACCCACAAGAAGAACACTTTCCACTGGGGTCCTGAGCAGCAGCAAGCCTTTGCCCAGATCAAGCAGGAGATCGCTCATGCAGTAGCCCTTGGCCCAGTCAGGACAGGACCAGATGTGAAGAATGTGCTCTACTCTGCAGCCGGGAGCCATGGTCTGTCCTGGAGCCTTTGGCAGAAGGTGCCTGGGGAGACTCAAGGCTGACCTCTGAGACTCTGGAGCTGAAGTACAGAGGGTCCAAAGCCAACTACACTCCAACAGAGAAGGAAACTTTAGCAGCCTGTGAATGAGTCCAAGCTGCCTCAGAGGTAATAGGCACTGAAACACAACTCCTCCTGGCACCCCGACTACCGGTGCTGGGGTGGATGTTTAAAGCAGAGATTCCCTCTACCCACCATGCCACCAATGCCACATGGAGTAAGTGGACTGCTCTCATCACACAGCGTGCCCATATTGGAAAACTGAATTGCCCTGTGATTTTGAAGGTAATTACAATTTGGCCTGAAGATGAAAACTTTAGTCTCACGGATGAAGAGGAACAAGAGCAAGTGACACGTGCTGAAGAAGCTCCACTGTACAACCAACTGCCAGCAGAAGAAACACGTTATGCTCTTTTTACAGATGGTTCTTGTTGCATTGTAGGGATGAAATGAAAGTGGAAAGCAACTGTATGGAGCTCCACATGACAGGTTGCACAAGCTGCTGAAGGAGAAGGTGGATCGAGCCAACTCGCTGAACTCAAAGCCGTTCAATTGGCCCTGGACATTGTTGAAAGAGAGAAGTGGCCAAAGCTCTACCTCTATACTGATTCATGGATGGTAGCCAATGCTCTGTGGAGATGGTTGAAGAAGTGGAAAAAGGCTAATTGGCAGCATAGAGGAAAACCAATTTGGGCTGCTGAAGAGTGGAAAGACATCGCTACCAAGGTGGAGAAACTACCTGTGAAAGTCCGGCATGTAGATGCCCATGTCCCCAAGAGCAGAGCTAATGAGAAGCACCAAAACAATGAGCAGGTAGATCAGGCTGCAAAGATAGAGGTGTCAAAGATAGACTTAGATTGGCAACACCAGGGAGAGTTATTCCTAGCTCAATGGGCTCATGATGCCTCAGGTCATCAGGGTAGAGATGACACCTACAAGTGGACATGAGACTGTGGGGTGGATTTAACCATGGACAGTAGTTCTCAGGTTATCCACGATTGTGAGACGTGTGCTGCCATCAAACAGGCCAAGCGGGTGAAGCCCCTATGGTATGGTGGGCAGTGATCCAAATATAAGTATGGGGAGGCCTGGCAGATTGATTACATTACACTGCCCCAGACACATCAAGGTAAGCACTATGTGCTGACCATGGTGGAAGCCATTACAGGATGGCTGGAGACCTACCCTGTGCCTCACACTATGGCCCATAACACTATTCTAGGCCTTGAAAAGCAAGTCCTTTGGAGGCACCGTACGCCTGAGAGGATTGAGTCAGACAACGGGACTCATTTCCAGAATAGCTTTATCAACACCTGGGCAAGGGAACATGGCATTGAGTGGGTGTACCATATCCCCTACCATGCACCAGCTGCTGGGAAAGTGGAGAGATACAATGGACTGTTAAAAACCACCTTGAAAGCATTGGGTGGGGCATCTTTCAAAAACTGGGAGCAGCATCTATCCAAGGCCACCTGGTTAGTTAACACCCAAGGTTCCACCAATAGAGCAGGCCCTGCTCAGTCTGAGCTCCTGCATACAGTAGATGGAGATAAAGTCCCTGTAGAACATGTAAGAGGTTTGTTAGGAAGACAGTTTGGATCAATTCTGCCACAAGTACAGACAAACCCATCCATGGGATTGTCTTTGCTCAGGGACCAGGTTCCACATGGTGGATAATGCAGAAAGATGGAACAACACAATGTGTACCTCAGGGAGATCGGATTGTTGGGTGAGAACCATGTGTAAATGTCACTTTTTGTTGAATGTTGCTGCCATTGTCTGTATATAGCTGTATACTGTTTCTGTATAGATATATGCATGTATAAGGTATGTGCATGTACAGTTAGAATATATATTAGTTTTGGTAAATTGACAATATGGGGATAAGGGATGGAATGTCCTAGGGTGACCTTATGATGCTTGTATCCCCAGCTGTCTGTTCTGTGTGTGCTGTAGATGGAGTTCTGTGCCTCTAAGACTGGTTCTGAAGGCGAAGCAGGGAAAGAAGAAGCATGCAGTCTGTTTTGAAAAACAGTATTCACGCCTGTGCATTTTTTTTTCCTCTCGGGATGGTGTGTTCCTTGGAGGCACGGAGAGTGGCCAGAGATCTTTTTTGCTTTTAGTTAGTTTAGCTAGCTGAGACAAAGAAGCTTCCTGGACTGTTTTTTCCCCCTTTTTCTTGGGACTGTTTAAACCTGCTGTTGACTGAAAAACCTAGAGGAGCACCGGGGAGCTCGCACCTGCAGCCCAGCAGGGCCTGAGCCTCCAGAGGGACGAATAAGGGACTGACTGAGTCAAGCTACACACACAGCAAGGACTTTCTCAATTTGCCATCTCACTCCAGAACGAGAGGGTTTATTGTTTCGTATTATTCCTTCTTTATGCTTGTGGGCACTTGGTGTGTTAAATAAATAATTTTTTTCCACTTTTCTCCGAGGAAGTTCTTGTCCTGGACCGACAGAGGGGAGGGGCCATTTGGGTTTGCTCTCCAGAGGAATCCTATTTCAGGGGCTTTCTCACAAATTCACCCTAAGCCAGGACAGGGAGGTGGGGGGGTTTGGGGGCTGGGAATGTCCAGCTATGTCCCCCCACACTTTCCCTCACCTGCAGCAGAGGGAAGAGGCCGTTTCTGCTGAGTTAGACAGGGGAGCGGGCTCTGTCCTTGGGGGCCACATCTAGGGGGTCCTGTCCCTGTTCAGGGATGTCCCTGTTCTGGGGGTGACACATCCTGGGGGTGGCACATCCCAGCTGGTGGCGTCCTATCCCAAGAGCAGGGCAGGGAGGGCTCAGTCTGTGAGCACCGTCACGGCCAAAACAGACTCGACTTGGGGAAATGAATTGAATTTATCATTCACCAGTTCAGAGCTGAAAAAGAGAAGTGAGACACGTCTGAAAATCACCTACCCCTCTTGGGAACTGCCCTAGCAGGGGCTTCCCATGGGCTCACAGCCCCCTTCGGGCATCCCCTGCTCGGCCGGGGGCTCCTGCAGGGCTGCAGGGGGGTCTCTGCTCCCCGGGGACCCCCACGGGCTGCGAATCTCCAGAGCCCCTCGTGCCCCTCCCTCCTCCCTGCAGGGCTGCTCCTCTCGCAGCCTCGGGCTCCTCTCGGCTGTCGCAATTCCATCTCTGCCATCCCTTGGATTTGCCATTCCCAACACCGGGCGGCCCCAGCCCCTCCCCGCTCCCCCCGCCTGTTCCGGGGCGCCCCGCCAGTGCCCGGAGCTGTCGGTCCCGTTGCCATGGCGACAGCCGGTCCCGACACACGGCGACAGTGGCCTCGGACACGCTGTCACAGCCGCTGGGGACACATGGCCA
>JANPWX010017809.1:0-17956 GCA_024734555.1 Trochalopteron elliotii | reverse complement strand
ATGCTAATCAGTGTGTGAAATCTTGGCCTGTGCATGTGGAGCATATCTGATGTTTTGTATTTCCTCTCATTATTCATGAAACTGCAGAGCTTCAGACAGTAGAGAGGTATCCTCTTCAGGCAGCTGGCTGCTTGACCATCAGCACATCAAGAAAAGGAGGAGAGACAGGACGAGACTCAGATCTGTCTCTGTGAATAACGTGAGCACATCTGCCCGGACAAGGCCACTTCACAGCTTCCAGAAGAGGAAACTCTACAGAATGCACAGTGCCTGTCACTGGAATCAGCAGGTAGGCCCTCTCCCCTCTGTTTGGGAGAGAAAACCAGAGTCCAGCTGCTTATTTGTTGCATTCAGGGACCACAGAGTGTGTGCAGTGCAGTACTGGATGTGTCTGCAGTAGCTCTCAGTTAATGAGTTGAACATAAAGATAGCTCAGAGTCCTCCTTATCAAATCAGTTTGTTCTATGGCTGTCTTTAAAGCCCTTGTACAGTCTAAGAGACAGCTTGAGAGTTCTTTGGGAGGCCTGACTGCTGAGGAGACAGGCTACAGTGTAAAGCATCTGCCTGCTTATTTTCAGAATATTTGTTTTAGCTACAGGAAAGTTTACACAGCTGGTGCCACATTATTTTCTAGGAAATTGAATTGTGGTATCTTAATCTTGTTTCCATTTTTGCTGTTTCTGATTAGTTACATTGCCTTTTTCATGACACTTAAAGAATGCTTTAAAACTCTTAGAGCTTTCTGTGTTACAGAGGAATTAATATTTTAAAATGGAAAAAAACACATTGTCTTGTGCAGGACAAGGCTATCTGCTCGCATCTGATATTAATAGCATGTTGCTGGTAAGAATATATGATGAGTTTAGCTGTGGTGCTTAAAGAAACAGTCTAATTTGGGAGCAGAGACAGTATGAACTCATTTTTCAGAGCAGTGCTAATCCCAAGAGGTTTTAATTTCTTGAGTTTTCATTGCCTTTTAAAAAGTAAGTGTAGTATTGAGGGAAATCTCCATGTCTCCTTAGCTAACTGTCTTAGGATTTATTAAGTGTGCCAGTGGTCTGGGGAGCAATTTCCCAAGCAAGGATGTTCTGTGCTGATTCAGCATTCTTGGCAAAATGGCAGAAGCGTCCTAGTTTTATTTTAGCAAGATACTTTATTGAAAAACTGTCCAATTTCTTATTTGAGTTCCAGCTTCCTGGCAGTGGGGTTTAAGGACTTGGCAGCAACCTACCTGGAAGGTTTGGGCCAGAGGGGATGGGGGTGGTGAGTGAGTCTGGGAGCTCTGCCTTCTCCCAGGTTCTTAGCCTTTTCATCTTTCTTGCATTGACCAAGGAGACTGTTGTGGACTTGGACTTGTTGTTTCCCATTCAGGCCTGTCACTGAGGTTGGAGGCCTCATGCTGTGGCTGATGCCTCCAACTGCTTCTTGCAGCTGTGACGAGAGCTCCTTAGCAAGAGACTCCAGGACTTTCCCTCCCTTCTTCTTTTTCACTGCAGAAGCAGTTTCTAAATAGCAGGGCTTTCTGGAAGCCTCTGTCTTGCAGGTTCAAGTGTTTCATATTTCTACAAGCACTGCCTATGTCTCTGTCTTTTGAGAAGTGGGCCAGAGTTAGTGAAGTTCTGAGAGTATCAGTATAGGCTTGTGATCAGAAACTCCATGTCTGTAGCCTGACAGCAAGAGTTCAAGGCAGAGTTTACATTTTTGCCTTCAACCAGATACGGAGCTTAGCTGCTCTGCATGCTTGATAGTTTGCCTTGACTTGTAGGCTGCAAAGAAAGATTTATAATTAACTTTTAGCTGCAGACTGCCAGCAAAAAGTATGTTTTTAGGTTACTAGTTAAGGCTTCAAGCATCAGAGCTGGTCCAGCTGTGTGTCTGCTCCATGCTCTTGACATCTCTGGTGCTAGGTTACCTTCTATTAACCCAGCTTCAGTGTCTCTGTACCAGAAGTGCAGAGATGTCCCAAAGACAGTGAGGTAAAACACCCCTGTAGGGAATGCTATTTATGCTTACTGCAGCTCTCAGCTCAAAACCCTGTGTTTAGACTCTGCTTTTGAACACCCTTTCCATGAAGAAGTTAACCAAGAGGCACTGTGGAGAACTAAATCATGGGCTACAGACAGATTCTGTAGCTCTTGTTCCTTGAGAAAATAAGAAATTATGGCAGCAATCGAGTTGTCAGCTTCAGTCATCATGCAAGTGCCAAACTCAATTAAGTTTTGAAAATTAGGTAAAGCAGGGAACAAAGCCTCTCACACAGTGTTGGTTAAAAACAGAGGATAAGGGGTTCTGCTAGGGAAGTAAGTGATAAAATTAGACTGGACATTTCCAGCACATCCTGACAATTAAACCTAAATGGGTATCGAGGCTTTAAATTAATAGTCATCAGCAGTGTATCGTTTCATTCAACAAATCTCACTCTAACAGGCCCTGTCACTTTCTTAGTCCTGCACTTGCTGCACTTGGTTACCCAGCTGTTGATGAGATTGCTCATCCTGTAATGAAAGAGCACTGGCCATCAGCCCTGGCTGGCTTCTGGATTAAGCAGATGTCTAAGGGTAAGGATGCAAAATGGGGAATGGTTTCTGGGAGTGATATCTAGTTTTCTCTGAAAATGCATTTGTATTCCCCAGAGTAATCCAGCAAATTTCCTCTGGTCTTTCACAGGAAAAATGAGTAACTTCTTAGCATATGGAAAATAGTTGGATTTTTAATGTAACATTAGTGTGCCTTCTCTAGCAAGTGCCTCTCCCATATTTCCTCAAATCTGACATATTTATATAACCTCTGGTTACCACAATCTGTGAGGATCCTGATTTTCTTGAGGTCACTGGCCTGAAAACAAGCTGGGAGTCTCGCAGCAGATGTGGAATTAACAAATTCCAGCTTGCCAAAATCAGAGGAGAAAACTGAATCTTCTGAATGTTGCAACTCCTGTTGGTGCCTGGTTTGAAGAGCCAGCGAGCAGTGCCTGGCAGTGCTGAGGGAAGATGCTGCTCTGCAGAGTAATTTGAGCAAGATGGTGACTAAAGAACTGTGACCAGAGAATCACAGCAAAATGCAGACCTCTATGTGTGGGGCATTAAGAAATGCTGGGATAGCTGTGAGGAATTTGCAGTTGGGTTTTCATTGTAATGACAGGTTGTACCTGTTGTGCATCTGAATGGCATTCAGAGTGTCACCCTCACATCTCTTTAGATTCATTTGGGAAGCTCATTCTCCCCCTTCACCCCCCTAACATCCATGTTAGGAAAAGTAAAATATGAAACTGTGAATTGCTACACCATCTGTCAGTTCATAAGGTCACTGGGAAGACAGCCACATTTTTTCTCTTATCTACTGCCATGCCACATACATTTACAATGAGTGTGTATGACCTAGAAGCCTCCCATTGCCTGTGGAGAAATGCCCTATATTGTCCTCTGCTGGTTCTTTTCTGAAGAAGACTACACCTTCCCCTGCTGTGCTAGTTAAATACTGCTTACACAGGGTAATAACTAAAAGAAAATACAGAAGTCTATGAAACTCTAGAAGGCCTTCCAGACTGACAAGATAGACTGCAGATAAATAAAACAGGATGCAGGGTGTTTGGTTTATCTGTCACCATCCAATATCCTCAGGAACTTGAAACATCCTTTGGGGCCAAATCCGCTTGTCCCCTAATTCAGGATGACAAAGATGGTAACAAGATGATCCCTGAGTCATCATTTGGCCCTGGAATCTGTTTTGTATCTTTCTTCTTTATCTAAATAGCTTTCTAAGAGCTTAGGCCATTTCTTGATTGTGAGTCATGCACAACAAACCCTGGGATTGCAGTCTGTGCTTCAGTCTAGAGGACACGATTGCAGTGGTGCATTTCTTCAGCATGATGTTTGATTAATGAATGATAAAACTTGCAGGCAGGACAGCACAAAGGAGTAAGCTGAAGGTGTGTTCTAATAGGAGGAGAAAATGTTTGCAGGTGGGGAGTTGGAAGTTTGAGAGTGCTGTGTTCAAAACGTTGGATCTGTCCCTCGTTTATGTTGTTACAGCTGGCAAGTAAAGTCCTCTGGGTCATTGTCTCCCCCTGTAAAATGTGTGTCATGTAGTTTTAATGCTAAGAAAGGAGGCCAAAGTATCTAAACATTAAAACTGAGGAAGTCTGTAAGTGGCAGATGGGTGTCAGGACTGTAAGACACAAACACCTATGGAATCGTTTCTCAGTGGTTGTTGCATTTTTAACAGCCTTCCTCCCCCACCCCAGATTCTTCAGTCTAATGCCTCGTGCTTCTGCAAATGCTTTTCCTGTAGTGAGGAAAATTGTAGCTCAGTCTCCTGCTATTTTTCTGTCTGCAATTGAAAGAACAAAATTATCTGTGACATACTAAAACTTTTAAAAGCAGACAAGTATCATACTAATCAGAAACTCTCAGACAGGTTTGCTTAGCTGACATGCCCTGATGTTTTCTTTTTTGCTATTTTATCTCTGTGACTTGCTGCAGGATTTTTAATAACAAGGATTTAGTTTTGCCAGTATATTTTATTAGTTTTTCATTTAATATCCTAAGAAAGGATATTAGTTCCCCTTTTTTCAAATCATGTTTTGCCAAGAGATGTCATTGAGGCTATGTAGACTTTTAATCTGTAAAAACTTTATACAGCTCTAAGTAAAGGTAAGAGCCAATAGGGCAGTGAGATTGGAGTACTGTCAATTTTGCTTTGTCAGTTTCTTTGCAGAGTTGTAGAGCATGGTGGGTTTTTTTAATCTGAAAATTCTCATTGTAATTGTTTCCCACCTGCTGGAGAAAGAGTTGGTTGTGGGGTCTGAAGCATCTGTGGAGAAAACAGAAGGTGCAAAGGTGCCAGCACCCTGAAAGATGGGATTTGAGGTGCAAAAGCTTGCATTTTGGATACCACAAGCAAACAGTTGGTATAATCTTGCCAACTCTTGCAGTTGCATATTGCTACATTTTCTTCTCTGCAGTCTCAACTGGCAGTTAAGTAAAAGCAGAAGAATATCTGTTTTCATTTAGTGGCTTGAAAAAAAAGGGGAAAAAAAGGTGAGTGCTTGTCCAGAAGACTCTGAAGCAGACAGGAGAAAAGTATTTAAATTCTAGCATATGAGTTTCTTATTTTGATTTAAATCTCCTGCTGGTTCTGTGATTTTTGTGTTCCAGAGCACTCCCAGTCCATGTCTACTTCCACTGGTGTTTTTTGTTGATGCCACTTGATAAATACATGTGGGTCTTTCCCTGAGTCTTGTTAATTTTCAGGTTTTTGGGAAGAGTGTGTGTATATTTTTAGATATATATATGTGCACACACATATTATTTGTATTATATCCAGCATGCATAGCCTTTATCTTACTTGCTAAATGTCTGTTATTTGCTAGGGGTCTGTACCTGGGAGGAAAGAAGTTGCATTGAGTGGAGTCTACTGGTTGTCATCCTCTCCCTTGGTATCCCTAGATACTGGCTCCACCATCTGCTTCAGCATAGTTTCCTGGCATTGCTGACTTCTGAGAAAATGTTGTTTTGTTGCCAAGTCTCCTGCAAACTGGTTCAATGCAAGTGATATGGTACCTCTGTGGATATGTCAGTCTTGTAGTCTGGGAAGGAGAATCCCTTGGTTACCAAGTTTGTAAGTGAAAATTATAGTTAATGAAATTGCAGCTTTAACCCTGGAAGTTAAAAAAATAAGGTCTTCTGTTAGTTAAAAATCAGTGAAACCTGAGTGCCAAAAGAAGTTCAGCTATTCTGAATGTGTGACAAGATTTCTGTCTCTGAGGGAGGGAGACATGATGAAGGCAGACAGGAAGGGGACGGACACCTCTATCATTGCAACTCTGTGATACTGCCAGCAGAACTAGATCCATCCTCTGAGGTTTGTGGCAAGCCAGAAAGGCTGTGAATTCTCTTTTTTTTTTCTTTTTTTTTCTCAGAATGAAAAACCTTCATGCTTTCTACAGTCTTGCACCTTTAGTGCAGTGACATTTCTGTGATGTTTTACTGATCACATCTGCTCTTAATTCCTGCATGGTGTTTGTGAGAAGATATCCCTGTGGATTAACATATCATTCATTCTTTTGGTTTAACTGGTCAAAGATTGAGCACTAACCTTGATTTTTCAATTGATTGTCTAGCTGAACAAAACATCTTTGTTTCAGGGTGTAGAAGACAGCATGCACTTTTACAGAGCAGGTGAAAGTCCCATTGGTTTATTGCAGGATTAAGGAAACTAACATCCATGTATGCCTAGGAGAGGTGGGTGTTCTCTGAGAACAGTAGATGCTATCACTCCTTGCAGGATACTGACCAAAAAATACTGATACTGACAAGTTGGATGCTGAGTAAGTTTTCATTAGTGTTTTATGAAACTCCCCATTCTCTTCCTGGAAAAAAATTTCTCTCTGCCATAGGATCTGCCACTTTATTGACAGCTTTGGAGGGGCCAAGGCAGATGAATTTGTTCACATCCTGGGGCACTTTGCATCCCTGCACCTGAAGTGCATGGGAAAGGTCTGTCCATTTGACTTCTGTCAAACTTCATTGGGAAGGGAAGGTCTGACTTGGCAGGGGTGTGTGTGTCAGCACTATCTCTTGTGCATCTTCCCATGTAGGGATGTCTTAGATGCTTTGCCCACTCTCTCTCCTGTTAATAAGAAAAAAGGTCTTGGTGCTTTCAAATGAACCTTTCACTGTCTGTGTATTGTGTGCTGCCCAAAGGCACTCTGCACTGAAGAGCTGCACATTTACCTTGTGCAACACAAGGTTTCATGGAGCTGTGTGTTCTGCCAGAGGAGCACAGCTCTGCTCAGAGCAGGCTGTTGAGTGCAGGAGAGGGAGGCCATGGAGGAGCAGGCTGTCCTTAAGGCAGATGCTAAAGCACTGAGGCAAGCAGGCCACTGGATTAGTTTGATCTGTACACAGCACAGGATTAAAAGTTGGTGTGTTTGATGTTCAGAGGGTTGGTGTGTTTGGTATCAGCCACCCACACAGAGGTTCTTTTGAGTCCCAAAATTAAATCTCTGCAGTTTAGCTGGCTACCCATTTACTGAAGAACAGTTTTTAATATTGAGTGAGGTAACTCTTCTTTGATATTGCTGAAAACTTCTGAGAGGGTAGAGAGAATAAATGCATTTTTTCTAGCCTTTTTGGGTTTAATAAGAGTAATCAGGAGCAGATATGACAGGTATTCAGCAGAGTGTATTTGAATTAATTTAATTAACTTACTGGGTTCAGACACAGTGGTATAATTGAACTGTGGCTCTCTGTACTGTTACACTTGGGCATGTTTCCAAAAATGGTAGGAGTTTTAGTGATCAGTAGCTGAAACCACAAAATGAGGATTCACTTCACAATTTTTTAACTGGGAGCACAAAACATTTTTCCTTTCAGTTCTGGCATTCTTCATAGACTCACACTTTTTTCTCTGCAGAAGGATGGGGTGGCCAGTAGAGTTCAGCCTTCTGACCCTTCAAGAGCAGAGGCATGAGCCAAATGTACTTTGTCTAATGCATCAGTCTGTCACAAGCAAGCACAATAATTGTTTTGAATATCAAAATTAATTGCTCTCTATGTCTTCTGTAATGCAGTAAAACAGTACTAAGGGGGAAAAAAATCCAAGTTCAAAATTCATAATACTCTGGAAAATTAGAGTCTGTTGGTTGACACCATTCTATTTCATAAGTTTCATAAGTTTAAACCAGAGCTGCTATTTTAGTTGAATATTGAAAGCTTGCACACTCCTCACTTCCTCTTAAATACAGTGACTTTTCTCTGATACAACGAATTTTTTGTAATATTGTCCTTCATATCTGCTTAAGCTCAGGAAGCATGAGGTTTTGTATTTCAGTAATGAAGAAAAATGTTTCAGGGGATGTATAAGGTGTAGTATAGCAAGGGGAAGGGGGAAGATTGATAAGAGTCCTGTAATCTCTCTTGCTTTCTGAAGGGTTGGCATTGTGGTCAGGTTTGCTGTAGGGGCCTATCTCCTGTGCCACGATGTTCCTGTGTCACTGCTGTGGCTGAATGGATATATATGTCAGCTTCTTTTCAGCTGGGTTTTGGTGGATGTTTTTTGTTGCTGTGTTAAAGTTTCAGTAGTTGACTGCTGTAAAAGACAGTTATTCTGTAGATCATATTCTGTTTGGAATTGGAAGCAGGGAATTTAGTTTTCCAATAAACAGTTCTTCCATTTTATTTCAATAAAAAGTTTAATCACTTTTTTTGAGTAAAATGCTTTCATTCCGGTGCTAAGGCCTTCTGAAATATTTTCATCAAGAGTTGATTAAGTCAACATTTCTGAGAAACATCATGATTTCATTAATTCAGCATTTTCCAGTGGAAGACTACTCCATTAGAAATTTAAACCAGATCTGGTAGCTAGGAACACAGACAGTGACAAATTTCTTAGCTTTTTTTTCCCTAGTAGCTTCACAGGCATTTAAATAAAATTGTTCTTCCTTCTATGAAGTTTGTATTTTCTTCTGGATTACAAACTGGCTTAATGAAAACTTTCATTACTTCAGTATTGATGCCAGAGCATGCAAGGCACAAATTCAGTCATAAGGTTTTGTAATTCCCACCACAGACAAGTTGAAGAAAAGAGTTTTCCATTTACTGATATTGGCAAATGGATTTTAATATAGTTTCAAAACGGATTTTGACTGTGAGGTTGTTTGACCATGTATGCATGTTTTTGAGCTGGCTCAGCTTTAATAATCTGGATGTGTTTGGGGCTAAAGTGAATTAAAGCAAGAAAAAGTGGGTAAGAACTAAAAGTCTGGATGTCAGAATGTCTTGGTCTTATCTATATACTTTCTAGGTAATTTTACTGATTAGTTTTTGGGAATTTCTTTTTAAAGAATGAGTGAGATATTTATCTACTGTAATGTGAATTCACTTCTATTAAAAAAAAAAAGTACAGGCAGAAGTGGTACCGTTGCAGCTTAAAGAGTAGAGATTTTGTAAGTTACTTCATTTCTAAAACCCAAATATCAAGAGGAAATATGCTTTTGTGCATTGTTGAAAAGCAAGCCCTTAGTGCATTGAGGTAGAGCAACTACCTAAAGCAAGTACCTCTTTAAGCTTTAGTGTAATGATGCATATAATGGGAAACATTAAGTTTGCTTTAGCATTTATCCCTCTAGTGTTTCCAAACACAGGACCCAGTTCTGCCAACACTTTATGGATGTTTAAAGTTTAACAGATGAAGAGTCCCATATGTCTGTCACAGGAAAATAACAGAACATTGATTTGAAGGAGGCCTGGACTAGGAAATAATTCTTTCCAAGTTGAAAGCAGTTGTGCATACACCTATGTATGGAGGTCAAGGTGGATTTAGGACAGTTAATATTTTCCTGGGGGGAAAAAACAATTAAACACAAGAACCTTCCTCCACCATCACTGTATTCTCTTCTGCAGTTTCATAACATGCTTACTTGATATCAATAGTTTCTGAGATACAGTACCAGCATAGAGAACTGAGTAACTAAGAAGAAAGGAAGAGATAGAAAGGGGAACTTCTTAATGTAATATTTTCTGAGATAATGTGGGTTGTGAATATTGATGCCGTGTGGCAGAAGGACTGCTTTCACTAAGTGGAGGGAATTTTATGTGCTAGATATAATTGCTGCATCACTAATTCATGAATGGCAGTGCTAAAGTGCAGCCTGGAGTATTTTGGGCAGGAGAAAGAGTTTTCTTAGATTCAGAAAGCAGAAGTACAGAAAATATGAGTATGTTCTTTGATAGTCTTGCCCTTGGTGCTAAATGTTGCCATAAAAAATGTTATGTTATATTCATTCTTAGTTTGTTACACTGCAGCTGTTTTCCAGGTGTTAGTAAATGTAATTGTTGGCACAGTGATAGCCTTGAGACCCCCTAAGTACTCCAGTGTCCCTCTCTCTCCCTTCCCATTTGCAGGATCTGCAGCATTTGGTAAAATACCAGAAACCTATAGGAGCCTTTAAAAATATCAGTATCTTTGGGGTTACTACCACAAGTATCCAGTAAGAAAGTAGCTTACACCACATTGTTTTACTGGAGTACTTTTTGTAGCACGTTCTGAAGCACAGACTACTGTTTGCTGCTATCTTGTATCATCACATTTAATTCTTTCCTTATTTCAGAGCTCAGTCTATGGCCTGCACTCTGCTGCTTGTTCCTGCCCATTTTCACCCTGCCTTTTGCCTCAGTCCTGCTACCTCACATCTGCCAGTTCATCATTTTACCTTCCATACTTTAACAAGCTTCACAGCCAGGCAGCTAAATTAATCTCTCTTTGCACCTCTCCTCTTTCTAGTAATTCCTGTTACTACCTATTAATCAGTTCTTAATGTATCCTTCTCTGTGTTTATTGCTGTATATCTTCTTTCTGTTGCTTATCTGATGTTTAAATTATAACAAGGTAAAGACTTGGCCTTTTTGGTTTGTGTAAGTACACGATGTGCTCAAAATGTTCAATATAGTTTCTTGTATTAAGATGTGTGAGCTCAAGTTTGTCATGGGATAGATCAAAATAATGATTGGAAGCAGTTACATTTTATCTGAAAGCTTTGACAGCTGTTTCCTGGTCCTAATTGAAGGAACAGTTGGTATTCCTTGTATTGTGCACTGCTGTCCATAGTAAGTGAAGGTAAGTCATATTTAGACTATCTGGAGGTTGTTGGAATATTCTTCCTATTCACATGTTAAAGAGTGTCACTCACTGAGTTGTTGGATTGTTGGGGTTTTTTTCCTCTTCTGGTCTAATTTGAAGGACATGAGTAAAGGAAAAGTTAACCTTTGTTTCTGTGTATTCTTGCAGACTTTTCCATCTAGAGATGCCTCCTTTCCATATAAAACTCAGTTGCCATCCACTTTCAGCAGCAGTGAGTACAGCACAGAATCTAAAATCCTAGATTATGTGCAAGAGCTGGACTCTTCCTTCCATCCTGTCTTATCATTCCCTTCAGGTAAGTAATGCCATGACTCTTAACAGAGTGGTTGTGCTTGTGACAGCTGCAGAGGTTGTGGATTAACTTGTCTTTTCAGTGATTTTTAGGACTTAGTTCTCTAAACAGAAAACTTCACACTGTCAAAATACATGAGTTTAGACTAAAAGAAAACCTTGACTTGATCCTGGCTTTTGGAAAACACACCTTCTAGGCTTCCTGTACTATCAATGTGCTTACAGCCTTGAAAGACTGGTCATGAGGAAAGGTGTGCTTGGGTGTTTCATGGTGTGTCTAATTGAGTCAGTGTTAGTCCTTTAGAGATGGTGCTTCTGCCAGCACACCGCCATAACATGGTTGTGTTGTTTTCATAAGTGACTTTCTTTCTGTTCAGGCCCTTTGGACTAGGTCTAAAAAGCTTTATTTAGGCTTTCTAATTATTTTTGTGATAGTCAGCCTTTTTGCTCGTCTTTGAAGTTCTGTGGTTTCTTGTCATCTGATCTTTTGGTCTTTTTGGACAGTAATGTAGATGATGTTGTCTGTGGATCAGCCCTGAAATTAGTGCAGGTGCAACTTGACAGTACTTGGGACCTCAAAATACCAGCCTAAATGTTGTTATCAGCAGAAGAGATTGAATTTTTGTGGGTTTTTTTTGTTTTAGGAAAAACCTATTTCCAGGTAGTTACTGACCAGTACAGGAATTATACTGTTCTGGGGGGCTTCTTTGCCACAAAATAATTCTGAAGGTGAGGCTGGGACTTCCATGGAGCTGTTTGAATCTTTAATCAAACCCAGTCTTCCCAGAATGACAGTGTAGACACTGCAGCCTTGGATTAGGAAGTCAGGAATTAACTTAAGGCTTGATTTTGGAGAACTTGTCAAAGGACTTGCCTGTAGAGAAGACCCAAGTGTGGACATGGAATCCAGAGAAAGCCTCAGCTCTGGCAGTTTGCATCCCATGTGTGGGTTAAAGAGGAGATTACTGTAGGAGCAGATATGAGAAATGGTTTGCTCACTCACTCCAAGACTGCAACAGCAAACATCCAAGTCAGCAGAGCTCTGCTGTGGACAGAGAAACACCACCTGAATCTTTCTTCTTTTACACACACTATCACTTCCCCTGACAGCCCAGCTGGAGCCCAGGGGTTTAGATATCTGTTCAAGGACAGTCTGTGCCCCTTGTATTTGTTCTTAGCTCCCTCTTAAGGGAGACTGGGATGCATAGCAAGAACACTGACCTTTTGTTTTCTCAGAAAAAACTTTGCTGTCATAAAAAAACCTAAAAAGCTTTGGACTGTGCTGTGGCTACTGTTGGACACTTTGCCAGGATGGAGGAGGAAAACTGTTTTCAGCTTCATTCCAGTACCAAGAACATATTTCTTAAGGAATATTTATACTCCTTTCCAGGAGCCTTGCTAATAATAGTTGAGACAGGGGAAACGTACTAGACCTACTATCTCCTGTTCAAATGCAGTCCTCACTTTTGAGGGAGGCTAGATTCATGCTCTACTTTGTCTACTTTGTTGTCTCTACTTCCTCATGAAGACTAGTCTTGACATTTTCTTTCATGCGAAAGACTTATTGTGAATAAATTCATGGTAGAAATTTTCCAAGTTGTAGCCTCCTTCTGTTTCATGTTTTCTTTATAGCTTTCTTGGTTATCCCCTTCTAGAGCAATAACTTCTCTTAAAATACTGCTTGTGCTGTGCCCACATCTTTATGTATAAAAATTGTCAACAGAGTAAAAGAAAAGGGGTTTGCATTCATTTTCTCTGTATGTTAAAAATACATTGTTGGCATTTGTTTCATTTTGGAACTCTGGGACTTTGATTTTTTTGTGTGCAAGGAGGGATTCAAGTTCAAGATTCAGATGTAGTTCTCTCACCTTGGTTTTTCATGTGGTTTGCTTTAAAGGTGAATCATAATTTGCAGACAATCTAGTAAATAGTGCAGTGGACTGGCTCACTTCTGGAAGCATAGCTGTCCCTATGTTTAAGTCTTTCTTCCACAGTTTCCAAATTACCAAGGATCTTGACTAAAGATGTCAGTGGTTGCAGTATCACTTTAACACGACAGCACCTCTTTCAATTTACACCCTGAAAACTGGAAAATTGTAGTTTGTATCTAGTAAGTTTGGGGTTCTGGTGTTTCTGCACCTGGGCTGTGGATTGATTGAAGCAAGCCCTCCTGCCCTTTTGGTTGAGATACAGGAGGACATAATAAAAAATCTGAGACACTCAGGTGGTTTCCCAGATTTAAAAAAAAAAAAAAAAGACCAACAAAATAGGAGAAATGTTTTGGTTCTCTCTTTACTTAAATGTTGTAACTAATACACCTTTCAGACCTTCTTTGTTTGACTTGGAAGTGGAGTAGGAAACACAGCAAAAAACCTTGGGGTGTTTTGACAGAACAATCAAGTTAGATCCGTATCAAATTGAAAAAAAAAAATGTTCATTATATTTAGCAAAATATGTTGCAAGTCTTTGTCCTGGCACATCCTGAAAGCACATGAGACAAAAAGACTGTGCATAAACACCTGTAGTTATGTAGTTTAATGCCCACCCTTGGGCCCTGCTCACAGTCCTCTTCTCATTCTGAGTGCAGTAGCTGTCAAGCCAACTTCCTACATTGACAACTTTTTTCAATTAAATTTCACTTCACTCTTGTAATTTTTTTTTCCCAGAAAGGCTTTCAGAGAGAGGTAGGGGTTTTTCTTAAGCCTTCCTGCCTTACAACAGGGGGTAGATTCCTTACCACTTGAAATGTTTTGCAGGCTAATTCTGTATTAGAGCTCCTATCAGGAAATGAACTACGTTGCCCTGCTGTAGACTTTTCCAGGGAGTTGGAGAGGGGAATGTACTTTGAAAATACCCATAGGCTCCCAGCAGGAACAAATTCCAAAAGCATTAATTACTTTTACCCAAAAGGCTGAACCAAAGCCTCTTCCCATTACAGAAGTGCACTGTGTGCTCTTTGCTGTGCTGAGTTTTGTGCAGGAGCTGGTCAAGAGAGAAGACCCCAGTCTCACTCTCACTCAATACCCTCCAGTCTGTTTCAGTCCTTAGCAGTATTGCTCACAGATTGTGGAATGTGCTGGTGAAGCAATGCCTAGACCTCTAGTGATGATGCATAATTCACTGGCTCAGAGGTTGCCATCTTTCTAATACAGACACTGTTCCTTTGGATTTCTGGTTTGTTTATTAGATATTCCTCTTCACATATACTTTGAAACATTATTAAGGAAGGATGACATCAAAGGAGAACCTGCTGATACCTCATCTTTGGGAGGGGAGTTTAAAGTCTCTGCTGACAATGGTATGTAAAGCAAAATATTTTAGTATTTGCAAGGCTGTTTTTCATTTTGTCAGTATTTTCTGCCATGAAGAGGTTCAGTTTATAAACTTGTCACAAAGCAAGTTATCTGAGAAGGTAACTGAATATGGCTTTAGGTGGAAGAGGAATCTCTTCTCAGACGACAGTGTCAGGTTCTCCTTAATTGCACTGAGCTGATCCCACCAGAGCTGTAGGGGGATACTACAAGTTGGGGGAGTTTGGACCAGGTGCCTGACTGCAGTCCTGTTACTCTTGGGATTCCTATCAGAAGTTCGGGGCTATTATAAATAGTTCAGCAGTTGAGATTTCCTGTAAATTGCACCAATGAAAAGTCATTTCTCAACTTGATTTATGATTTTTCTGTTACAGACTATAATCCACATGTTTCTGTCAAACAGTGGAGCAGTGGCTGTTTGTCTAATTCCAAATCTCAGTTGGTGTTAGGAACACCTGACCAGCTGTCAGAAGGAAGAAAGAAAAGACATCTAAGTGAGACAGCAGTAGGTAAGAGAAAAATAGCATTGCAAGAGGCTACTACATCTTTTAAAATATGTACTGCATGAATATCACTGGGCTCTGAGAATTAAAAGTTGTCTCCAAGAAGGATAGTGTTACGAAACTTATGAAGAAACAGAACACCATGAAAATAATTTACTATTTTAAAGCATAGTAATCATCTTTCTTCTTAAGTGTACATACAGAATGAGACAAGCTGTTGTATTTTATTTTTGGAGTACTCTTAAAGGAAACAAGCAGTTCAACTGTGTTCTTCTAATACTGCGTGTCATTCTTAATATGAAAGGGTTTTTTGTAATAGCAGTCAGTGAAACAGACATTGCTAAGTTATCTGTTAAGTCATGTGCCCAGTGAAACATTTACTATTCCTGGCATCTTTGTCCACTATATTTCATTTATTGTGTACTGTCACTGGGGGTTCTGGATCCCTTCCACACTTTTAAGAGAACTTGTGGATAGCCAGTTCTTACTGTGTTTTTACACTTGTTCTATTTTAAACCACAAAGTAGAGATTTGAATCTCTACTTCAGCACTTGTTAAATTAATAGGAAGTGCCCTAAAAGTTCCATAGAACAATGTGATAACTGGGGATAAAATTTTAGCATAGGGATTAATTAGGGATAAAAAATTTAGCATACCACTGTGAAGGTAAATGGCATCTTACCTTTCCAGGCTGTTAGAATGTAAAGCCTAACAGATTCTGTTACAGATTCATTTATGTACCTTTTGGAAGACTTGGCAAAATTCTTCACAAGACATTTGAAGAAAATAAGTCACTGAGCAAAAGGGGAAACCATATTAGTTTAAAATTTCCCTTAGGAAAGAATTAAAAGGTATAAATGATCAGTTAACACTGCAGAAAAATTAACTGCTGGTACGTATCCAGACAAAATCAATAGTGTAGTCTTTCACTAGAGGTGGAGATACAGCAATTACTGCAGAGATGAATTAATAAAAAATTAAGATTGAGGATTTAAAGAAACCCCAAAGCCCACAATCCACAACCCCAAAGCAAGACCACCCAACTAAGTAGAAAATTTTAGGAGAGACTATAAGCTGTTTTGGGGCACACTGAAAACTGCTTTGGATTTAGATGAGGGTTGTCCTTTGAATCCTTCCCCTTGTGCATTATAGCCTTCTCTTACAACCTGTGCCTGTCTCCAGTGGGGTGTTGTGCCCTGTCCCCTTTCACCACCAGTGACCCTGTTTTCCCCTGACCACTTGCTGGTCCCCAGGAGGTGGATGCTGACACAGTGAAACTGAAACTGTTCCTCAGTTTCCCCAAATGTAGTCATGAACACTGAGATCAACAACTGGAGTTACTTTGGGAGCATTAGTACAAGAGAAAACATCTTGTCATAGACCTTTTGAAGTTGCCACTAGTCTCCTGACAATAGTATTTAGGTTTTTTATAAATGGAACCAAAAAAACTATCTTTTATCATGAGGATCATCCCAGTGCCAGAAAACTGTTCTGTGGTACATTCATGAGTAGGAGCACAAGTCCTAGCTTATTAGTGCTATGAGTGTAGTACTACATATTTATTCCTAATTTGGGCTCTGTCTAGGAGAAATTATCCATGAGGAAGGTCAGCCTAATGAACAAGGCCAAAAATAAAAGCTGTGTGCCAGGAAGTTGCTGGGCTGCCTGGGAGGTGGTAGTTCATGACCTTGATGCTGTCTTTAGGATCAGTCTTGCCTCTTTTTCCATGTTAGAATACACTCATTCTTTTTGTTCATTGGTATATTGAGTTTTCCTTTCTTACTGAAAATTAGGTAGAAGGAAAGAGAATAGGTGGTTAAATTATGAGTCCCACTAAATGCTGTTTATACTGGGACTGAATGGGAGTGAACAGGAATTACAATTTGTCTGGAGCAGTGAATCAGAAGAAACTGCTATTTGGAGATCTAAACTGATTTTGTTTGTTACCCTTGCTGCCTGTTTTATCATTTATTAAGGAGGAAACAGTCAGGGAGAACTTGTGAGATGCACCCCAACTAGAGAAATGCTGCTGGAGAACAGAGGGAATCTAAGTCAAGATTGCATTTGCTGTGTGTGTAGTCTGTGACAGCTCCTGAAAAAAAGTTGGGATTTGCCCATATGAAGTTGGTTCCATGAGAAAAAATCCTTTGTACAATTAGAGGGATGACTTTTGTGGAACAACAATGCCAGCATAAATAGCAACTGTTTATTTAGATGACTTTTTTTAGTATCCAGTAAATTGTAAGTGGCTCACTGTAGGCTTCTAGAAATGGCTTTATTATTACTGTGTGGACAAATATCTGCAGTCTAATAGCCAACAGCTGGTGTGTCTTCTTCATTGCTGTTTTTATGACAGGCGAAAGCAGCGCTCGCTTTGAGACATTCTCCTTCCAGCATGCAGAGCCCGAGTCCCACAACAGCTTCACTGCCAGCAGCAGTGTCAGTGCCATGTCTCGGTCCACTCACAGCTCCTCAGCACAGGTAAACCAAAAATGGGTCACTCTCTCAGCTGAAATATCAACAGAGAGTTGTGCAAATTAATAATCCAAAGCCGAAAGTTGTGCCTTTTACTTTTATGATTTAGTGTCATATGACAGTGCAGAGCATTTTTACAGTGAATTAAGTGGATTAGATTAACTAATTTATTCCATATTGAGTATGTAATATATCTAAAACAGATACTTGCTTGTAAAACAATTTTGAAGATCATATAACTGGAATTTAAGTTTGATTTATTGGCACTGTGCCTTTTTTCCCCCCCCCAAATTTTATTAAATACACCATGATTTATGTTCCCAGTTTTACACTAGGGCACTTAGGACCCTTTTTTCTTCGTGCAGCTATATAAAATGGCCTCACAGTGCAAATAGAGTCACAAAATTTGTTAACTCAGTTTCCCTATTTAAAACCCTTTGTGCAGAAATACAGGCCAAGTCCCTGGTATATAATTTGCTGAGGAGCAGCAGCACTCTGGCTCAGTGTACAGAAGCACACTGTTTACTGGAATTAATGGAAAATTCACAAGGATATTCAGATTCAGGTCCCATGGTTTTGCTAAGCCTAGTGGTGTTCTGGTGCTCTGTAAGTCACCATGTTTTAATGCAGAGTTGAGTTTAAATGTGTGTCCCACACAGTTTAGACAACACACACTCCTTTATTCCCTTGAGTCAATCATCATCAAAGAACACGTAAATGAGCACTTTAGAACAA
>JANPWX010017800.1:84398-99175 GCA_024734555.1 Trochalopteron elliotii | reverse complement strand
CGCGGTCCCTGTCGCGGCCCTTTCCCCGGCCCCACTCCCGGGCCTGCTGCCCGAGCTCCCCCCCGGCACCAGACAGGGCCCCGTGACGGCCCGGTCACCCCATGTCACCGACGGGAGATGGTTCCCGGGGTTCCCGGGATTCCTGAGCACCGGTCCCGGCCAGACGCCGGTGTGACAGAACGCGATTAAATTTCCCTGAAACAGGCTTTTTTTCCCCTGACCCAAGAGTTGGGTCAGTTCTGACTTACTCGGCTCTTTTACTCTTGGTCTGTTTAATTTAATTCAGTTTAATTAATCTACAGGGGTAATGGCTTTGTCTCTGCTTTTAGGGAGCTGTAGCCCAATTCACAACATGTTAAGTTTAAGTTTAACTGATTTTGAAGCCAAGACCTTTAAGTCGATATTTATCTTAAGAGTTAGTTTCGACACCTTAAACCTAGAGTTTTGGCGACAAGGATTAGCTTTGTAATAGTAATAAATGTGTGCACAGTCCTTGAGAAGCAGGAAAGAAAAACCGATAAAATTTATCGGGAACTCTCTAAGTGTTTATTTTTGTAGGTAATGCCCGAAGTTCCACTTCTCTGGGTTTTTTTTGCAGACAAGGACTCCCAAAACATGCCTTGAAGCATCACCCACTGCCAGAGCCACGGGCTCAGGTGTGCTCAGCCACACCCACGGCTGAAAACCTCGGCCTGACCTCCAGGTACTTGTCATGACACATCTGGTACAGCTGTTCCGATACAGCTAGGCTTTGTTTACTGACACACTTGTCATTGCTTATTGTGGGCTGCTTTGCTCTTTTTTTTGTTTTGTTTTTTTGGCTGGACGTGTGTGTTTCAGGGAGTCGGGAATCCATAAGGAATCGGTTGATCATGGGGATCCACGGACTGCCAGTCAGGGTTGTGCTGACACCTCCACAGAAGACAGCTCAGTCTTCTCTTGGGGCTATGACGTGAGTAGAACATAATCATCCAAGCCAAATATGGCACAGAACGACACTTGAAATGCCACTGCAAAGGCATGTCAGAACAAAAATGATTGGATCTGTCAAAAAATCGTGGTAGTGATTATAGAAAGAACATCTTTTTTACTGCTTTCTGTCTCTCAGTTCAAAACACATTAGGCTCATACTATTCTGTTAATATTCTGCATTTCCACTAAAGATTTTGGAAATGCAAATCATTTAGTGCACGAGTGTATCTATAAATGCTGTTACTGTGGAACCCCAGCCATGGCTGGGTGGCTTTCAGATACTTGTCATGAGTTTAGCAAACTTCTGCATCCTTGCGTGTTTCTCAAAATACAGTAAGCTCCTAAAACATTATTTTCATTTAGAAATGTTTGATTTATTCTCCTTACACCAAAGTCAAGTGTGCTGTTGCCTTCTGGGAGGTGAGATGGAGCTGTTTAGATTTAAACGACCTCAGAACTGACCCCATTTTCTATCTATGTGTAACAAAGGACCTGACCATCCCTCAGGTTCAGTGTTTCCCACCACTCTGCATTGCTTTTTTTGTGTTGCTGTTGTTTGTGAACACTGAAAGCAACAAATCCTCCACTGCATTAAATTATCAGTGAATTTTATCCTTCCTGTTCTGATTTCTTTAAGTCTTGTAGCTTAATATAATAATATGGATATTTCAAAATGTTTTATTAGTTTTTTCTGCTGTGTCAATGTAAGCTTTTTGTGTGGGTGCCATCTGCCTTAAGAGCAGGCTGCATCATATCTGGGAGAAAATTATTTAAAGTTAACACCTTTTTATGCAATCCTGGTAAGCTTTAAACAAATAGTTGTGGTTTTCAATTCTATTTAAAAAGACCAATTAAAATACCCCTGCAAATGCTATTCAGGAGGTTATTTTCTTTCCTCTCTAGGAATTTGACAAAGCTGCCACACAACAAGTTCAGCAGATGTTCAGGCAAATTGATGAGCTTCTGTATGAGCAGAAAGAAAATGTTCATGTTGAGGGACTGCGGGAAGAATGCCACCAGTGGTCCTCCAGCTTTCCTCATCTCAGGTATTTTATTAATGGACTGGTACCTTCTCAACAAGGCTAGGGATGCACACAGTTGCCTTCAAAACAGGTGGCAGGGTGGGTTTATGCAGTTATGTGGTAGATAGAGATGAAAAGATCACTCTGGTGATGTGCCTGCCTGTCATTAATAAACATCCTCTTACCTCACATGTGGTTCCTTGACAGAGGTTTGTTGCTATCTACAACTGACTTGGCCTTAACAGAGCAGAATTCTCTTAGAAAACTGAAAGTCTCACCAGGAAAACTGCACAGGTTCCAAGGAGAGCTTTTAGGCCTTGCTGCTGTTCTTACACCCTTCAATAATTGTACTGCCCAGGTTTCCTGCTGTATTTATCCTCTGCTTTTGCCGTGGCAGGGTGGTGGGGAAGCAGCTGGTGATCCCCACAGATGAAGGGTATGGATGGTACTCGAGTTCCCCCTCGGGCAGTTTGGCTCCCTCAGATGTAAGCTCACCACAGGAAAAGGACTCTGATGAGTAAGTACCAGCAGTGAACCTGGATCTTGCTGAAATGGGAAGGCAGGTTTGTTCTCTGCTTCTTGAAGTGTGCAGCCTTCCTGTTAGGCTGAGTTTTGAACACAGCACACTCTTCTTTATTCCTTTTTAACTGAATTTAGTACACTTGGAATAGCAAGAACACGTAGCTGTGCTTTTGTTGACTACAGTGAACTGGCCAGTAAACAGAAATATCTTTGCTGATGATGATTTCCTAAGAATGTGTCTGTACTGTAGCTGGTTTTATTATTAACCATGTGTTAAGTTTGCCTAGGCCTTAAAAAATACAAAGCAGTGTTAGTGCTGTTTTTATTATTGAAAGCTTTAAAATGCTTTCTAATCAGCTTTGGGTAGTTTTTCCCTGAAGTTTCAGGTTCCTTAGCAAGAATTAAAAGGCATCCAAACCAAAAGTTGTTACTGTAATGAATAATTTTTTGGCCTCCCTACTGCTTGCCCTTAATGACCATGCTGTCTCTCAGTTATTTCAGGTGGAATAACAACTTATCTTTATTTCTGCTTTCTGAAAACTGTCACCTGTTCAGGTTTAGTGTTTTGGGCAAGAAGATGCCCCTTTATGTTGCTCCTGCTCACAAAAAGGCCAACCCTTCCAAGCCTCCAACCCCGTGTTCCTCAGAGAGCGATGAAGAGGAAATCCTTCTCTCTGAAGGCATAGTGGAGGAATACTTGGCATTTGACCACAGAGATGTGTAGGTATTGAATATTAAAATAGTGTCCTGGGGTTCCTGCAGTTAAGATACACATACTTGATGGATTTATTTATCTTTTTCCTAGAGAGCTTTCAAATGCCTGAGGGTTCCCAGGCACTGGGAATTTTTCCAGCCTATTTCCTAGGACAATTTCTTTCACTAAGTTTAGGAATTTTTTGATAATTTTTCATGCTTTTTTTAAAATAATTTTTAATGCATGTCCATTTTTGTGCTTGGTTTGAATAATTCATTCCATCATAACTAAGAGCCTGTGTATTTTATAATATGTGTTTAAACACCATTTATTTTTTATACTATGTCAAATTCACTGCTGTTAGTTATGCAACAGCTGCTGCTTCTGTTTTGTACTGGCATTTTGGGTGGAATTGTACCTTTCTGGATTTTTTTCAGTGGAAGTCTTAAGAACTAGAGTGGATTTTATGCTTGTCAAGAAACAATTACAACTATTTTTATCCTTTTATCCCTTTACATTATTCACCCCTACAGTATGAACATATGGCCTGGGTAAGGACTCTGGAGGGTGCTGTCAGTTCCTGACTACTTAATTGGTTTTAATAATTAAAGTCACTTATTTGCATGGACCATTAAATTAAAATTATTATGTTTCTTGGTTTTACCAGGCTAGAGAGACATTGCTGCAGCAAATAATATCACTCTCTTGTGTTCAGGATTCTGTTCTGTTGTTAGATATGGAGCCTAACATGATGAAGAAATATCACTGTAATATCACTGTGTCATGATTAATACTGATTTTTTGATGTGATTTTGATCTCATGGGTAAATTATTGTTCATGGACTATGATTTATAATCATTGTGTATAGGGAGACCAGGGTGGGCCAGTCATTTCTCACTGAGGTCAGTGGGAAAACTACAAGTAAATGTAGGACACAATGTGTTTCTGGTGCAGGTAATACTTACATTTTTACAGGGAGGAGGAATTACATGTGAAGAAAATGGGACTGTCCTCTGGGAGACAGAAATTGGGGTTTCCTCCTGTCTCTCCCTATTCCTGCATGAAGGACTCCGTGCTCACCTTTGTGTTTGATGATGTGTGGAGTGAAGTCCTGGTCTGCATGGAAGAATTGATCTGCAGGCACTGGGAAGGGTCAGCTTCTGGTAAGGATCACAGTTAAGGTGAGGGCTCAGAAGGGGATTTCAGCTAATTTTACAAAGATACCATGAGAGACCCATGTATTTGGGCATGATCTCTTCAGTGGGAATAAAAAGGTTATTTTGCTAACAGTGTGAAACATGTCTTCAAAAACCTCAGCAGAGCTTATCATCCAAGGGGACTCTCTCTAAAAAAAATTTGATTCATAGCACTGTTCATGACTAGCAATGCCAATATTGACAGGAATTCTCTGTTTGCTTTGCACAGATGATGAGAAAAATATCATAACAGTAGAAACACTCCGAGCAGATGCCAGGAGCCCTTTGCAGTTGGATCCTCTGCCAGCACTGTTACCTCGGGTGCCACACACAAAGATGCCCTCAGTGACATCAAATCTGGTGAGGATTTTTAGCCTGTTTTGTGTGGGGATGAATCACCATGTTCCCTCAGCAAACAGACTGCTTGCATTTAGGTTAATAACTAGTTTGGACTTCGTGTGAATGCTGGCTGTCCTTTCTGACACTTGAGTTCTGTTATTACTCAGTTGGAAGTTTTAGTTCCTACTTCTCTCCTTGAAACAGTATTTTATACCTGTGTATGACAACCATGTGGTGGTTGTTGATTCAGAATGTAGTTCTTTCCAAATTAATGTTTCAATTAAATGGTGAGATTGAGGAGTGTGTGTGTGGGATCCCATTCTCACATTAATAGTAAATTCATCCAGCAAGAAGGGAGAAATCTTTGCAGTTCTGAACCAGTTTTTTTTTTTCTCAGACACTGAATTTAGCTGTATAATCTGCTTTAGATGGTCTGCTTCTAGAGTGGTGAGCACCAAAGTGTTACCTGTTTATTCCATTTTAATTCAGCTCTTTCCTTCTTATTTATTTCTTTCTCCTTTATTTCTTCCCCCTGCCTGTTCCTTGTGTCCTCTCACTGTGTGTGTAGTGCCCAAAACCCAGAGGTGGCCGCAAAAGCAAAAAGAGGAGAAAAACACCTCAAGTATGTATGGGATTAAAGCTCTCCTATTTTCTATTTGCTCTTGTTATGGTGGGTGGAATATGATGGTTTTTTTCCAGATCAGTCTGTATCTCAGAAAGGGACTTTGCAGATCTGTTCTTGACATAAAATGTCAATGTATGCTGAAAATCATTTTCATAAAGCTTCTGATTATAGTCATTGTTGAAGGATCAGCAAATGAGCTCTCAGTTGGAAAGTATTAGAACATTTTCTAAGTGCTATCATTCAAAAAAAAATTAAGTGCTAAGATCTCCTAGCTGGGGAAATAATATAACTGAGTATATATCTGGATGCCATGGAAGAAATTGATGACTTTTCTCCAAAGTGATACACAAAGTATATCTGTAAATATGTGTGTGTGTCTGCCAAACAGTAATTTACTTATTTACTATTTTTTAATTTCAGGTCAGTCTCTCTCAAGGGTCAAGTAGTGCTTCTCAGCGTAACCTGAATGGCTTGATGGTGATCCATGGGATTCAGTTACACCAAAGGAACCTCCCTGTAGTAGAGAAAACACTGTAAGAACTACAGATCACCTGTAGTAAATAAAGTAGAGCACTCTGACTGTGAGAGAGATTCAACCCCAAAACCTTGTAAGATAAATTCCTCTGCTGGAGCAAGCAATTCTTAGTTATTTTCCTGCTTGTTTATTTGTCCTCTGTGAAAATTGGTATAGTTGTGTTAAAAATCATCACACATAATTTCTGCCCACGTATTTTATGATTAAAGTTACCTGTAGGTGAGCACTTTGGTAACAGTAGCTGTCATGCTGACCATCTCTCTTTCGGTCTTGTTATTTTTTGTTGTTGTTGTTGTTGTAAGGGACCTGGATGACACACGGCCAGGCTCGAGTTCCCTCCTGTCTGCCCGGACGTGGCCAAATCGTCCCCTGGAGCTGAGCACCTCGTCCCTGTCCCGCTGCAGCAGGAGGAGGAACCCCCCAGCACCACGGACCCTGCACCCCATCGGCACCCCGCGCTCCGGGGACGACGCCTGCAGGCGCCTGTACGGCCCCACAGCAGCCTCTCCCTGCGGGGTGCCGGGGTCAGAGAGCACGGAAAGCATCCCTGGGGAGAGAGTGTTGGGCAAGATGAATCAGGGAAACCTTATAAATATGATCGCTTAGCAAAGGATTCTGAAAATATGAAACCTATAATTGAAATAGAAATGAAAGCTTGCTTTGAGTTGTAGGATACTGAGCTTTAGTTACTGTATAACCTGAAAACAATAGCCCAGCCAGCTGAAGGGGAATCCCTTTTGATTGAACAATACCCTTCTGCTGGCTAAGGGATCCAAAGGACAATATAGCAAAAGAGAATAGTCTAAAGAGTAGTTTTTAGAGTTTAAAATATAACACAGTATGGTAATGTAGTAGTTCTTATAGGCTGTATGCAGATTCTATAGGATTTTGTGTCATGTGTTGGTTAGTGTAAATTAGAATATTCAACACAAAAGGAGATATAATGTATTGTAACAAGGACCTCACTCTCTCTGACTCTCCTCTCTTGCTCTGTAGCTCTCTTCCTCTCTCTAGCTCTCTCTTAGCTTCTCCCCTGTGCTCCGACCCCTGCCACCTCTCTCTGACTCTCTTGCTCTCTCCTCTTTTACCTCTTACCCTCTTGTTCTCTCTCTCCCTCTCTCTTTGGGACTTCCCCTCAGCCCAGGCTGGTGGCTGAAGGCAAAAGGCCCTTTTTACCCACCACCCTTGCAATAAACCCACGTGTTCTAGAATGACTCAGCTCTGCAGAGTTCCCTCTCCCTGCCGTCCACGGGTGCTCCTACAAGGGAGGACATGGATTACTGGAGGGAGGAGAGGAACTGCCCCTTCAAGGACAGCTCCCCTGAGAGAGCTGAGTTGTTAAAGCTGATGTTCAGTGTGCTGCCAGCTGCGATTCAGTGAACCACGTGCATTCCTGTGTTCCGGTGGTTTTGCACATGAACAATAGACCTCAGTCTGCCCTCTGCAGGCAAAGTGAACACCACCATGTGTTCCTTGACAGGGCTGTCTTTTCTTGTCTGCAGAAAATAGGTTCTGTAGCCCATTTTCAAGATATATTTAAACGTCTGCAGTTTTTGGAGGTCATAACTGCATGTTGCTATCCTCGCCCAGGCTGGACTATAAAGATGTTCAAGCAGGTTATCTGACTGACCAAAGGGTTCTTAGTGAGCCCTCAATCACATCTAGAATATCTTTTATTTTGCACAATGACCTGACTGAATGGAGTCATTTACAGGGATCACAGGGTATCAGGAAACAATGGAGGATTTGATAGACCTGTCTATTCCACGTGTTCTAAATTGATGTAGTTTACTTTTAGTTCTGCAGTTTACCTATAAACTCATCCAGTCTGTTGCTTTCTTGTCACATACTGTTGAGAGACTTATTCCTTGTCCCTTCATAACTGGTGTTTCTCTTTCCAGTATTTTATGTTTCTGTTCCCTTTCCTCAAGCTTCAGTCAATTTAAGAAATACTGACATCTCTGCTTTATTAAAATGCATTTTTCAATGTAAGTAGAGAGCACTGAGAAAGACTTTTTTAAATTGCAGATGATGGTTTGAAGCTTTTCCAAGGTATTCTTACAGAACAGTCAACTCCAGAAGGCCAAATAAGCTGACAATATTACACCTTTCCACCTCCCAAATATATTAACTGTGTGTTTTTTCTGTTCTTCCTGGTGCATTCCAGCCTGACTGCACAGGAGCAGCTGACCTCACCCTCCCCACTGCTGCTAAACAGAAACCACCCCCTGCCACCCATTGCCACCAGCACTGTGGCCGAGCGTGGGAGCACCACAGAGCCCCACAGGCAAATGGTAACAGGCACAAGAATCTCCTTTTATTACTGAATAATCTAAAGTTGTTATCACTGCTGGTCGAATTACCCAGCCCAAGAGTTCCAATTTGTTTTGTGACAGAAGGTCAGATAGATGCATGAGAAATGTTGTACCAGTTTTGAGTAACAGCATCACCCATGGCTTGCATGCTTAGTTCTCACTAATGCCAATTGAATGCTTCCCTCCTCATAACTAGGTATAAAATTATTCACTTGGGAAATCAGCTTTAAATCCTGGGTGAATTATTTTCAATGTACTGCTGCACTAAGAAAAAGCCATAACACTGTTATTTCTCCTTGCAGAAAGCGTGGGGGAACTCGAGCCGTGCTCACAGTGTCACCACACAAGAAGACACTCACCAGCAGCTCCAGGAGCAGCTGTTCTTACCTGATCCCTTCTCCAGGCCTAACACAACCAGCACATCCTCGGTAAAGCATGGCTAATTACCCCAGATCATCCCTAATTACTGAAAAGGGTGCTTTGAGAATTAACATTAGTCAGTGTCCAGTCTGTTTCAGTATCAAATACTCTTGGTTTAATTTATTGAAACTCCTACTCTACTGATACCTTCTTGTATCTAACAATGTATATTTATCTAAGCTTCAAAGTTGTCATTTCAGCACAGCTTTTAAATAGCTGCTTGATTGTTTTCTGTGTATAATTTCAACATCCTGGACTCAGCAGTTATAAAATCTGCTTTGGAACAGCACAGTTTCCTGAAATGGAAAGACTGCCTCTAACTGGCCCAGTGATCATTCTAATTAAGTGTTAGAAAAGTGTATTTTCTACTTCTAAAATTAATTTGAACTTTCTTTAAAACTACTTAGACCTTCACAACATTTAACTCATTACCAAACACACGTGTTTTAAGTAGTCTGTAGCTGTATTATAATCTTGCTGATTTTTTTTCATGCAAACAGAAATAACTTGAACTGTTTTTCCAGCCCCATCCCCAGCGCCGCCGTTGTTCCACTGTTGTTGATTATAGTAATCAATCCTGGACAAGGAGAGGATCCACCAGTTCAGGTATGTTCATCAGTCACAGGGTTTAGGAAGATCAAACAAAGGAGGCTTTTGGGACAGGGATGCATTTCCTACAGGGGTACATTCCTACCCTACAGGTAATTTCCACGGGTGAAGTTTTCCAAAGTTCCATCCATGACTTTAATTTGCCATTATACTGAGATTTTGTCCTACTCTACTCCTGAGTATAGTTGGCTGCATTTTGTTGGGGTTTTTTTGTTTTTATTATCACCAAATATTTAAATAACTAAGGAGGCTTAATGTCATCAGCCCCAGTGCCTCTCAGAGTCCAAGTTTTCAAAGGAGGAGTTGTCAGCTTAAACAGAAATAGTACCTTGAGGTTATCAAAGGCACTAAAACTGAAGTAACTTGTTTTTAAACAAGCAAGCAGTGGTTCCTACTGAATTAAAATAAATATCTGCCTGCCCTCTCCCCTAAAAAATGGAAGATGAATTTTATGACTGCTGTATTGACAAAAACAATTTAAATTGGCAGAAAAGCTTTGTAGACACAAATACTTAGTGAAATATCAAGGAATGCAGTCACTCCCTGCAATGCAGTGATTTGGCAAGCACAAGCTTTGCCCTTTTTGGTTATAAATAATGCAGTTGATTGCCATGTGTTAGAGTAAGAAGACAGTTTTAGGCTAGAGGAGATGTGTGTGATACTTAGCTGTAATTCCTTCCCAAGGTTTTGAGGCTGTCCATGATCTCATTTGTCAGGTCTTGCACCACGTGGTTCTGTGAAAGCCCACGGCCGAAGTGGATCAGGCACAAAAAGCAAACAGAGGCACTGACGTGCCATGGAGAACCATCCATCCCTCTCCAGAGTCATGAACCACCTCTCCTCTCCTTCCCAGCAAGGTCAACGTTGTTTACACAGAGTTTTCAAACACCCTTCCTTACAGATAGTTATTTTTATATAAATCTAAGCAGCAGCTGCCAAAGATTAGAAGGGGTGCACTTAAAACATTCCATTTCCTACCAGTAGAGAAAGTGATGCTCCAGTGGAAGGGTGAATGCACTCCAGTGAGGCCCAGCTCCCAGGAAACCCAGCAAACTCTCAGTCTCTGCTGTTTTCCATGAGGCTGGGGACAGGTTCATCTCCTTACAGGCAGGTACTGCTCATTTTTCCCTTAGGAAGGTTAACCCGGCCTTCCACAGCCATAGTGATTTACATTTTTAAAAAAGTGTATTTATATGTTTAAACATGTTTAAAGCAATATTGTACTAGCAAAAGCAAGCACTCAGCTTAGGCAAGTGAAGAATGCTGTGGGAGCTGCAGCAGGTGTGAACACAGGTGTGTAGAACCAAGGCAGCAGAGCAGGTGAACAGGCAGCTCCGAGGGCAGCACACCACTGCCTCTTCCTGAGTTATGATAAAACCTTTTACCTCTTCCTCAGTGACTGAAGAAGGTTGAACAGGCAAAAAGAAACTTCTTACTACAAGTAGTTTCAGACAGTACTCAAAATAGTATCTTCCTGGTGGGGCATTTTATGGTAATTTCAGAATACAGAACAGAATAGCTCAGTGTCCCTTTCTAAAAATACCTATAATTATACAAAATTTCTTCACTCCAAGGTAGAATTCCAGAAGCCACTGATGCAATGGAGCTTTTAGGAGCTGTGTCTGCCCTGTGTGACAGACCTAACAGAGGCATTTGCTGGAGTTGGCCTTGTGGCTCCAGATAAGACAAATAGAACCATGAAGTACAGGCTTCCCAAAACAAGCGATTAGTTGAAGGTCTTACTCCCAAACAGACTGAAATGTGAAAACAAGCTGAGGTAACCACTGGCTGTATTTAAAGTTAGGATGCTCCAGTTGTTCCTTTCTAGTCCAATTAAATAGCACCGTTTTCCTATATTTTCTTATTATTCTTCAAATTACAGTTCCCAATAGGAAAACAACCTTGTTAGTATTCTTTATGAAGTGGCTCCCCTATTTCCCCACTCCACACCAGCTAATAATTTTTCACCAATACTGAAGCTCACAAGTCCAGTTGATCCAAACATGCTTTAATCAAAAACAGGGAACTGTGCAAATATAACTGGGTTAACCTGCCTTTGCATTCCCAGAAGTTTTAATAATAAAAAAAAACAACAAAAAAAAGCAGCTCTGAGATCAATCTAAACCTCTTAGGTTTTCAGAGAGAGAAGCTGATGCTTACCAGAGACCTCTACTCACTAAACCATTTCAAAATACAATTTCTCTTCTGGAACACTGTGCAGTGTGTCAGTTATGTCAAGCAAAGTGCAGACAGACATCCCATTTGCATCTGTGCCACTCCTCAGGGACCAAGTGAGTTTTCTGTAGCACAAGAGTTACAAAAGCAGACAAACTTGAATAGACTTCAGTTGACATAATGCAGTGTTTGACAGCCTAGAGGAGTCAGTGGGTTTAAAAAATGCAGTCACCTCCTAAGGCCATTTTTGTTTTTTTTTTTTACAAATGGCTGACATTAGGGACTGCTCCTGAATTGATACTTATTTTGTGCAATAAAAGTAACCTTCAAGCCCTGTATTATAAACACAATGACATGCTCTACTTTCTGAAAATCAGGGTTATTTTTGTGGGCAGACAAGTAGAAGGGAACAGAGAGACTATCTACCTCTGGCTTCCCCCCCAGGAGCTGTTGTTGAAGCTGTGAGAGCCTTCACCTCCCAAAGCATTCCCCTCAAGACTCCTACACCTTTGAAAAATGATCCTCCTTGGAAGTCTGCAGGATTTACTTGTCTGAAATCAGAAGAATCAACACAATTGGTTTGTTTTAAGTAGCTTATTTAGAAAACATACAGAGAACTAGGGAAGCAAAACTCTTGAAAAAAACCCCACCTTCTTGTTTATTAAATCTGCAAATTTCCAAACTATCTTTACAAAACTACTGGAATATCTAAAAAGACCTGTTGAGCTGATGTGCAAAGACCTTTAAAAATAGCAGGAGGTTTGTTACAGAAGAAATGTGTGAATAGCACACAGGGATCTCAACTGTGGAGCACCCAAAGGGTTGGAGACAGTAGCAGAGGAATGCCTTGTCTTCCTTGTTCAGCATGCATTCCATGTCATGCCTCCCACTGACAGCCAGTCAGTGCACACAGTCCAAAGCAAGAGCCCGGAAAACACCCCAAATTCTCCCAAATCTGTTTCCATACAAAGTGAAACCTGGTATTTCAGTCTACACTGTTCCTTCTGTCTTTCTTTTCTTGCCTGAGGTCTTCTTTCCTCCTTTCTTAGTGCTGTTCCCATACTTTTCTTCCAGCTGGGCAAAAAAGTTCTCCATTTCCTTTTCTCGATCTCTGCTTCGGCTCTGGGGAGGGGGAAAAGAACACCAACCAAACTCAAACCCTTTGTAACTTCCCAATACAGGTTATCCTACTGAAGTCTGACAGCTACACAAAATCTTTGACTATATTAAACAGTGAGTACAAGCTACAGGAAGTTTAGTATCATCATTAAAACTCCCTGTGAAACTGCCTAAAAAGAGAAGTTATTGCATAAGTACTCCAAGTATTTAACTCTTGTAAATTTTTAAAAAGACACAGGTGATAAAATCCATACTGTACTCTGATTCTAATTAAATTAAAGCACATAGTTAACATTAAGGCCAGGTTTTAACCTCAGGAATTCAGAAGAGTTGCAAGGATCCAAAATCAAAGACGCTCAGGGAAAACACAATTATAAGCCAGTAACAAAGTTATTTGCAACAAACAGAAGAAGCCTTACTTTTATCAGTGCTTGCAAGTCATTTTCTCCACCAAGGCCCAGTTCATCTTTAATCTTTTTTGCCTCTTTAGCTTCTTTTTCTGCCTAAAAGAGCAAACGAGATTTTTTAAAAGTATTTTGCATGTTACCTGACCAAGTCTTACAGGAGTTACCAAATGCTTTTTTGGACATCAGTGTACAATTTTCCTTTGCAGGGAAGTGCAAAGGCTTTCCAAGTTTGGCCACAGATAAGGAATCAGGCAAAGGAAGCCCATTCTGGTTCCACCATTTAGCAGAGCAGGAAGTTTTTCTGCTCTTTCACAATGCTGAATGTGATGTTTGTCCCCGTCCCTGTTGCCACACCCCCTTTTTTTTTTTGGTCTTGGTAGACACTACATTAACTTTTACTGTGATGTGCATGTAACATTTTACAAAGTGTCCAAAAGTTCACAGGAGTCCATTTAGGCCAGAGCAGTTTCACACCTGCCAGAAGTCCAGAAGTCAAACAAAATGTATTTTCACCACTTGTTTCTGTTAACTCCAGCAACTCACAGCTTTGTAGATAAATGCAAGGACACGCTAAACTGTAATATGCCGTTGTGTATAATAAGGAAATAAAGAAGTAGAAAAGCTTTTCACAACGATTTGGGCTGGGGGGTGATGACCCCAGGTGACCAGATGTGAACAGCAAGGTGTTTAACCCAGCAATCCTGTGACAAACATCTCAGGAGTGGCATCTCTTATTTCTGCCAAGGGAAAAAGGTCATGGTAACGAATTGCTGCAACCTACCCGCCTTCTTCTGGACATCATCTTCTGCTTCGACTCCTTTACAAAAGCCTTGAAGGACGGGAGCTCCCCGGAGTCGATGGCTTGCTCGATCATTTCCCGTATCCTGGGCTCCTCCGTGTAGTCCGCGCACATCACGGACTCCATGATCCGATCCATGTCACCCTTGAAATTCAGGTACGCCGCCTTCACATCGGCCAGCTCTTCCGCCGAGTTTTTGTAGCTCTTCTGGAAGTCCTCGATGTCTTTCACGGTGACCTGGAGCAAAGAGGCGATGCTTTGTGATTTACAAGACTTACTCAGCAGCAGGATTTAAGAGAAAACACATAAAACAGAACAACGCAGGGTTCTTCTGTCTCCCAGCCCCATCCCGCTCTCACCTTGAAGAGCAGCTGCCAGTATTGCAGCCAGTCCCGCCCGTCCTGCAGCGCCTCGGCGTCCTCGTCCACCATGCCCGTCTCATCGTACACTACGCGCTGCTTCTCGTCGCTCAGCACGGCGTACACCTTGCCCAGGATCTGCGGGACACAGCGGTGGCCGGGAGGTCACTCGGGGGGTCCGTGGGTCGGTCACTCGGGGAGCAGTCACCTAGGGGGCACTGGGCTGGGCAGTCAGGGTCGGGGTTGGTCAGTGGGGTGGTCACTCAGGGTCAGTGGTTCAGTCACTTGGGGGACAGCGGATCAATCACTCAGGGGACAGAGAGCCAGTCACTTGTGAGGCGGTGGGTCGGTCACTCGGCGGGCTGGTCACCCGGGGGGCGGGGGGTCGGTCTCACTCGTGGCCGTCACCGTCTCCCTCCCTCTCTTCTTCCCTCTCTCTCTCTTTCCCTTCCTCCCTTTCTCCCTCCGTCTCTCCTCACCTGGAAGCGGCGGGTGGCCTCCTCCTTCTGCTCGGGCGGGACGCGGTCGGGGTGCAGGCGCAGCGAGGCGCGGTGGTAGCCGCGGCGGATCTCCTGCGGGGACGCGCCGCGCCGCACGCCCAGCACACCGTACAGGTCCGCCGTGCCGAAGGCGGCCTCGCACTGCTGCGGCAGTGCCATCCCACCCCA
>JANPWX010017800.1:58997-71763 GCA_024734555.1 Trochalopteron elliotii | reverse complement strand
ACCAGGTGGGGCCGGGCCGGGCGGCGGGGAGGGCACGGCCGGGCCGGGCCGGCTGACGGCGCTGTGTCCCGCAGGACTCGGGCGACCGCGTGGCCATCAAGTCGTGCCGGCTGGAGCTCAGCGTCAAGAACAAGGACCGCTGGTGTCACGAGATCGACATCATGAAGAAGTGAGTGCGGGCGGGCCGGCACGGCTCAGCTCGGCTCGGCTTGGCTTGGCACGGCGACACCGAACACACAGGGAGAGGGGACAGCCGGGGGTCAGACCCTGGATGGAGCGGGGGAAGGGACAGCCGGGGTCTGTCCCTGGACCAGCTGGGGAGATGGGATCATGTTGTGGGGACAGCTGGTGCCTCTGCTGCTGCACCCGCTTGGGAGCGGGGACAGCCGGGGCTCAGCCCCTGGACCTCTTGTCACCTGGCATGCCTGTGCTAGTTTATCTTTCATCCCGATGTCCCAGTTCATGCCTTGGCTTGGGAGCTGGCGACCCCCAGGCCCCCCGCCCTGTTGTGCTGCCTGGGCTGTTCACTCATCCGAATTTCCTCCAAGCTCACGTCACCCTGTGGGTTGAGTGTTGATGATGTGACTTGGGAACACCTACGTGTTCCCATAGCGTGCGGTACTTTTGTTTGTGATTTAGCAACCAGGCAATCCTTTTTTTTTCTGTTACGCTGCCGAATGTAAAGAATAAATTCTCCTTTCACTTCCTTGTGAGAAAGTCCATACTCTGTGCTGCCCACCCTCTCTCTCCAGCAGGTGAAACAGGGCTGGACAGCTTTGGTCTCGTGGATGTGGGGGCTGCCTGTGGGTGTTTGGGTCTCACGGAACTGCTCCTGAGAGAGAGATCCTGGAGCAGGAAATCCTCTGTCCCACTGGTGGGAGCAGGGATGCTCTGAGTTGTCCTCCCCAAGGCCTGCAGTGACCCTGCTGTTCAGGGCTTTTCTGAGCTCCTGCTGTCGCTTTGTTACCCTTACCTGCTCACTGTCTGTCATGGCATGGGAGGAAACCACTTGCAGGGAGCATAAATTTGTAAGTCAAGGCTTGGTGATGTCTGATTTAATTGCTGAAAACAACCACTGAGTCACAAGCTGCTCTTGCATTGGTGTCCAGAGGCTTTGGAAGATGTAGAGAGAAATAATATGCCTTCATTTCATTCTGGATATGTCATTTATTCCCAAGAATAGCAGGTATTAGAGACAGTCAGGAAGCAGCTGTTTGAATTCAGCTGCAGAGGTTCGTTTTTCCCTCTGAATGTGGCTTTCACCTGCCTGGTGCAGTTACACAGATGTTCAGGGATTCTTGTGAAACGCTTGGGCCAGGGGGAGGGAGTCTGTTCCTACATACAGCAGCACATACACACACACATGTAATGACTTTGCCAGGACTGGGCAAGAATTCAGAACTTGAGAACTTGGTTTTGAGACCTTGTTTCTGCTCCTCACTGGTTTGTGTATTCCCAAGGTGTGGATTTTACGCATTTGGGTACTGCTAGGTGCCAGTTGATTGAGCAAAGATACCTGTGGGGAACAGAAGCTGTCCCTGGAACACAGAATGTGATTGCTTTGCAGTCTGTTGTCTCATTCTCCCAAGAGAGGAGTCAGTTTTCATCCAGCTCTCCGTGTGCTTAGGCTGAACCATCCCAACGTGGTGAGAGCCTGTGAGGTTCCTGAGGAGATGAATTTCCTGGTTAATGATGTTCCTCTCCTGGCCATGGAGTATTGCTCGGGGGGTGACCTCCGCAAGGTAACGCCTGCTGTGCTTGCAATAAAAAACTGAGTAACACTGACCCAGACAGTGCTGCTCCTCTAGCCAGGTCTGCTCTGTGCTGCTTCTCTTTTTGGGTACAGGTCTGAGGAAGTAAAGGTAGAGTGGGAAAAAAATCACATGTGGGAAATGAGGCTTGTGTTTTTGAAACCAGAGGGCAGCCCAAGGGCAGACCCTCTTTTATCCTGGCAGAGTGTGTCTTTTCATGGAGCTGCTTTAGCATTAAAGCAGCTGCTGGCACCCAGCACGGTTGGCTTTGCTGCTGTGTCTCCATCTGTTCAGAGCCTTGACTGGTTTGGATTCACGTGTATCCAGTGTTATGTTGCTCTCAGCACAGGGAATGAGCCCATTAGTGCTGGACTGGGACCTCCAGGGATTCTGAACCTTTGCTACACCTGCTGCACTGAGAACTGCCATTCTGCACACTGGCAACACCCAAAAATAGAGGAGCCTTTCAGTAGTTCCCTAGGCAGCAGCTTCATGACCTGATAGAGTTTATGCTCCCTTTATGCTCCCTTTCCATTACAGCTGCATTCAGGAAGCAGCAAATTCCTGTCAGGATTTGCTTAGAAATCACCTCACCTACATGATCAGGAAACTCATTTTTCTGTACTTTTTGTTACTGATGTTAAACAGCCCTGGGTAACCTGAGCAGCTGATGAATGCAGTAACCTCGTCTCATTATGTGGTTTTGAGCTGTTAAAACAGTCCAAGAGACATTTTTAAGGTTTAAGTAGCAGTAAAAGAAGGGGCATATATGAAAAAGCATCTGGGGGTTGCAGACACAGGCAGCTGGCCATGTTCTCAGAGACACCTGGCTGTTGTATTATTACAGTAAAAGTTTGGAGACTCCCTGAAGGTAGATTAGAGACCCTGGCTGAGAAATTAGCTCTATTTGCAGTGCAGTGTTTGGTCACTTCATTTCTGATGAATCCTTAGGTGTAGCATAGAGGCTGAAACAATTTAGGAAGTAACATGCTTCATTCCATCTGATGTTCCTTAAAAGAAAAAAAAAAATCTTTTTTGTTTCTGATTGTGTTCTTTAAATCTTTCTCTAGTTTGCCATCATTTGTGTTTCACTTCATTTACTAATTTCTCCTTGTGAATCCATCATGAGGGCTGGAGCACCTCAGTCATCTCTAGAAGTCAGGAATTGCTGAAGCTGCTTGTATTGACAGCTCATTAAGATGGTGCTGAGGGGGAGCCTCCCTTGCCTGCAGCCCTGTGCCCCTGCCTTTGTCTCCTGCCCCTTTGCTTTCTGAATTTTCATTTAGTTTGAGTTGTTTTCTTCTTGGCCATGATTTTATTGCACAAAGTCAACTGCTCCATTCAGCTGGAGTGATCCTTGAGCTGTGCTGTTTGCTGGGTAGTTTTAACATGGGATGGAAAATGCTGGGTTTTGCTGTTAACTGTTGCAAGTGTGGGTCTGAACATCTTTTGCTTTTTTTGTAGCTGCTAAACAAACCAGAAAACTGCTGTGGGCTGAAGGAAAGTCAAATCCTTTCTCTGCTTAGTGACATTGGTATGTAGTTAATGCTTTCTTTTTGGTGGTGGGTTTTTTGATTTTTTTTTGGGTTTTTTTTTCAAGTGTAGTGGCATTTTCCTTTTTCAGCTGACCATGAAAAGGGAACTAAAATGAACAGGCTATTTAAAAAAATCAGGCCCACTGGAAAGTACCTGATTTTTTGGACACCATGGGAAGGAAGAACTGTCTGATAAAGGGCAGTGCCTGGGTTTCTCTAGGAAAAAAGTTTTCCAGGAAAGCTCTTTGTTTTCCTAAATCTCTTGCAGATAACCTGTCACTGCTTGTAGGAAGAGCTAGTTTTGGCATGAGAAAGTATTATAGAGTACTGGCCTGGACTTCTGTCCTTTCAGTGTCCTTCCAGCTGAATTCCTGAAGTAAAGAGCAACTCTGCTTGCTCTATCCTCATTCCCCTTCCAGAATGTTTTGTTTTGTTTTATTTAATAATAAATGGAGTGTCTTTGGCATGTCTTTGCAAAGATGTGAAAATGCAGTGCAGAAGAAACACAGATTTGGAAGCTGTTAAATGTAGGAATGGTGGTAAACTGTGGAAGGCTGGGAACTTGCCCCCCAGTATTAGGTTTTTATCAGATGTATGTTTAATCAATGTGAATTTTACTTTCTGGTAAATCAAACATATGTCTTTCAGGGTCTGGTATCCAGTATTTGCATGACAACAGAATTATACACAGAGATTTAAAGCCTGAAAATATTGTTCTTCAGGATGAAGGTGGGAAGGTAAGTCGGGTATTCAGTGTGTTTCCACTGTTGTTTCTGGAAATTGTCACATTGAACTGGACTGAAAACTCAACTGTACATTTACTAAAAGCTTTAACACTGTTGCTGAAGCTTTGCCATGGACTTTTTTCAGAATTTCCATTCTGGCTTTCCTCTTGAGAGCATTCTGCGGCTGTCACTGAGCAGATTTTGGGTTGTTTGGTGGGGTTTTTTCCTCCATTTGCTCTTCTGATGAACTGTTTAAACTGTTTGCAGATTGTTCACAAAATAATAGACCTGGGATATGCAAAGGATCTGGATCAAGGAAGTTTATGCACTTCGTTTGTTGGAACATTGCAATATCTGGTAAGATATTTTTGAGTGTCACCAGCACTGGGGCAGGGCAGCTGTGGCTTGGCACTGCCAAGGGCTGAAACCTCCAAAAATGGAGATCCTGGGGACCTGTCCCAAGGGTGTCCCCTTTCAGGAAGCCACACCTGGACACAGCTTTGTCTCTGCAGAAATGCAAGGAAATGCCACAGTCAAAGTGTCTTTTTATGATCGTTTTTAGGCTCCAGAACTCTTTGAGAACAAATCCTACTCGGTTACTGTTGATTACTGGAGCTTTGGGACAATGGTGTTTGAATGTATTGCAGGATTTAGACCTTTCTTACACAATCTACAGCCATTTGCCTGGTAAGACACTTATTCTGGAAGAGGTGCTTGGAAGTGCTAACACCTAAAACTGTGCTGGAAGACTTTAACCTGCGTTTGGAGGTTTCTGCTTGTCCTGCTGTGCCTGGAGTGTGTTTGCTTGGTTTTTAAAAGGGTGGTTCTGACGCATAAAGAAGTAGGAAACTTGGGTTTTTGTTAGAACAGGAGAAGAGGTAAATCTTTCCAGTGGCACAGTTAATTGGAAGGGCTCCTCTCTTCTACATGGGGATGTTCTGGGTGGATTGAAAATGACACCTTTGTCCTAAAAGATGAGTTTGTTTTATAAAGCTGCTGGACACTGGCACTCCTTTGCTGTCTTTGTTTGCTCCCTCACAAAATAACACTCCTCAGTATATACACAAAGGATTTTATTTTCCAGGCATGAAAAAATCAAGAAGAAGGACCCAAAGCACATCTTTGCCTCTGAAGAGATGAATGGGGAGGTTCGTTTCAGCACCCACCTGCCACAGCCTCACAGCCTCTGCAGGTCTGTGTGTCCTCATCACAGGGGACAGCTCTGATCTTCTAAACTGAGGGCTCTTCCTCCTTTATCCCAAGCATTGAGAGCTCCTTTTCCTTTCTCCAGAGTGTTTCAAGCTCCTGGGAAGCTGCTGTTTGCTCCCAGTGACTTTTTTGGGTACTTTGGGCTCTCTGGTGCCTGTTGCCCACAAAGATGCCAGAGCCTGTTGAATAAAGACACAAGGAGAGGCCCAGGAAAGTGGGCTGCTTCAGCCTGGTGAGGGCCTCCCCTTTCTTACAGCCCTTCTGCTTTAGTTTGATTGTAGAACCCATGGAAAACTGGTTGCAGCTGATGCTGAATTGGGATCCACAGCAGAGGGGTGGAGGTTCAGATCCGGAGACCAGTCGTCCCAGGTGTTTCCTAATAATGGATCACATACTGAATCTGAAGGTGAGTGGGGGCTGTTAGTGGGTTTAAAGGCCTTCTGAAAGCATCTCACAGCACAGAGAGTGTGTTCAGTGGAGCAAAGCTGTAATCCTGGCATCATCCAGCTTCCCAGGGTCAGGAGGAATCGTTTTTCTTGGTATCAGGAAGTGAGTGTACATACAGCCTGTCCAGTACATACTGGAAGAAAAAACATCTCCTGCAATATTAATCCCTAGCTTTACATTTGGAGTAGAAGGATGATACTGTATTACTGTTTGTTATCTTGGAAAGGGCTCGCCAGGATCAAATAAGAGTTTAGTATTTGCTAATAACAGTTTTCCTGGACTTCACTGTTGATGCTGTGACCTCCAGGTGTATTCATGTACTATAGCAGTAATGCCTGTAGTAGAACAGAGGTGATATTCCTGATTTTTCCTCTTGAGATAATTACTTGAGCTTTGCTGGAGTTAGACTAGCCAAGGCAAGTCTGTGTAGAAACAGGAGGATAATTTTGTCTCTGTTCATTTGATGTAGTTAAGCTGCAGCAAGGCTTGTGAAGGATGTTGGTGTGTTGGATTGTCGTTTTCTCTGACATTAAAAGTTACAAGCCCAGGCTTTGAGTTTTTTATGTGGAGCTTTACTCCTGAATTGATTATTGTGGTTATTCAAACCAAATGATGCTCTTGTTCTGCTCTGTTCTCCACCCCAGGCCTGTGTGCCTTTGTCTTTGATATCCAAGGATTTGTAATCTGCTTGTCCTCTTTTTACAGATAGTGCACATCCTGAACATGACCTCTGCCAAGATTGTGTCCTTCCTTTTGCATCCTGAGGAAAGCCTTCATTCCCTTCAGAACCGCATTGAGTTTGAAACTGGAATAAGCACTGGAAATCAGGAGCTGCTGTTGGAAACAGGGATTTGCCTGGACCCTAGGAAACCTGCTTCCCAGTGTGTTATTGATGGTGTGGTAAGAAGGATTCTGTTCATGACTTTCATGTTCTCAAAGAATTTAATATCTTAGGGAAGATAAAATGCCTAGATCTTCTCCCACAGGAGACAGTTTGCTCTGTAAATATAGTAATTCTGAAGATCTTTTATCATTTATCATTTTATCATTTACATTATCATTTATCCAGTGATAATGTAAGCTGGTTTCTGTAGTTGTACTAGTTAATTTAAATTTAGTTAATTGCTGACAAAGAGTTCTGTCTTCCTGTAGAATCTATCAAAAAGTTTAAGGCACTTGGTAAGAGAGAGTGCTCACAGTAATTAGTTCATGATGTGCTGGGTTAGTAGGAGCTGCCTGGGGTTTCTCTTGCTGATATTCTCTTCCCTTTTCTCCCCAGAGGGGCTGGGACAGCTACATGGTCTATTTGTTTGATAAAAGCAAAACTGTCTACGACGGCCCCTTTGCTTCTCGGAGTCTGTCTGACTGTGTCAACTACATTGGTGAGTGTGCTGGACAAGTGCTGTTCTCATGCAAAACGAAATGAAATCTGCTTTCTAAAACCCTGTGTGTTGTCTTGAAGGGCTCTGTCTGATTCAGAGAGAACCTTTTAAGAACCTGAAGCAGCCTAACAGCTTGTCCTGATGGCAGAGCCCTGGCATCACCAGTTTGTGCTTTTGGGCTGTGTGTGGAAGCTGCTTCTCTGCTTGCTGCTTCCCCTGCTTGTCTCCTGAGGTGACAGCAGTCATTGCATGACCTAATCGACCTCTCTGAAGGTTTATTTATCATAAATTTGTATCTGTATGAATGACTCTGGGTACTTCTATGAAAGGAAAGTCATGTCAGGGGACAGGAGGTGTCTGCTGGGATAGTGCATAGTAAAGAAAATGTCTTGTGTCATGCAGTGACTGTTCAGTAACTTAATTTTCTTTGGCCTGTTTTCCTTATCTTTTAGTGTCTCTCAGGTTTTTCTGTGTTCTGGGCTGTTTTATGCTGGTGAATCTCATTGCATGGCACCATTGTGCTGAATATCTTGAAGCAAAGGCCTTTTTCACCTTGTTTACTGATACCCCAGTATACTGACAGTCCCCATTTCTGTCAGGAGAAAGAAAGGCAGTTCCCTGCATCTTTTCCCCTTAAACATCAACATCAGGAAATCTGAGAGGAGACCTACAAAAGGTCTGAAGACATTGTCAGATGAAACAGATCAGGACAGTGACCCATATCAATGGATTAAATGGAGCAACTAAATTTTCTGCCTTAGACTTTATAGAGTTTTTTGGCCAAAATGCCCCACGGGGTTTTACCTGCTCAGTCACAGGTTGTCACATACCTGAGGAGCTGTGACATGAAAAGCTCATACATACTTCAGCAGCATCCCCTAGAAACTGAGCAGAACTTAGCTGGCTTCCTAGGCCCCTGAAGCAGGAATTAGGGATGTTGTCCTTTTCCAGAGTTGTCACTGCACTGTGTTTCTCCTGTGTTCAGTCCAGGACAGCAAAATCCAGCTGCCGATCCCTCAGCTGCGCAAGGTGTGGGCAGAGGCGGTTCACTACGTCATTGGGCTGAAGGAGGATTACAGCAGGCTTTTCCAGGGACAGAGGGCTGCCATGTGAGTTGGCACTCATTCAGAGGGGTCACTGCTATGCCACCACGGGGTCTGTTTGCCTGGAATTGTGCATGTCAGGGAGTTTTGGTTCCCCAGAGTTTTACAGCTCTCTGCTGTTCTGTGCCTTCACATTATAAAACGTGTTTGGGCTGGGAGCTTATTCCACTCCAGGAATTGTGCTGGGTAATGCCTGACATTGATAATAACCAAAAAACACTTGAAAATACTCAGTCTCACAGCATGGCTGAGGTTGATGGGGACCTCTGGAAGCCCTCCAAGCCAATCCATGCTCAAAAAAGAACCACATTCTCACAGCTCTCAAATATCTCCAAGGATGGAGACTCCACAACATCTCTGGGCAGTTTGTGCCAGTGCTCAGTCACCCTTAGAGTAACAGAATTTCCTCTTTTTTAAGTCCAGGTGGGCTTTGCAGCTAATGTGTGCTGTCCTTGTTCCACCTGTTAGGCTCAGCCTCCTTCGGTACAACGCCAACCTGATCAAAATGAAGAACAACATGGTCTCAGCATCCCAGCAGCTGAAAGCAAAGCTGGAATTCTTCCACCAGAGCATTCGCCTCGACCTGGAGAGATACAGTGACCAGATGGCTTATGGCATATGTGGGTATTGGGGAATACTTGTCTGGGTGTCTGCTGTCATCCTGTGAAGAAGCTCAGCATCTTTATGGGTGTATTTTAGCTAGGGGAGCTGCAGGAGAAGAGTTTGGCAGGAGGGTGAAAACCAGAATGTTTTTGGAGACCTTTGGTGACAGTGGGACAGATGGTCAGCTGTTCTCCACTGAGAACAGAAAACAAGAGTATTAATAGTACTGGTGATGTAAATATTTGCTATTTATTCATTCAGTGATTCATTTGGAGTTGTGACTGGGCACCAATGGAGGGCAGAGCTGCTGCACTTGCTGACAGTGCTAACAAGCTGCTGTGCTTGTTATCAGGAGAAACCATTTGTCAGGATGAGAGATGGGCTGAAAAAGCACCAGCTTTCATGTTTCATGTCCCAGAAACAAACAGTGTTCAGGAGAGAACAGCAAGATTTACATGTAGTTTGAGTATATATGGCTAAAAAATGCAACCTGAGTCAAAAATTATGACTGGGCTGAAGGATGATGATGGAAAATGGAAAGACAGTGTGAACTGGGTTTGGACAGTCTGTGTTCAATCAAAAGTGGCAGTTGTTGAGCTTAATGGTGGAGTTTGAAGACTCAGTGATTGCAAGCAGTGAAATCCTACCAAAGGCTTTGTGTGTGAGTTAAGGTTGAGCACAGAGTTCCAGCTTTGCTGTCTCTCTGATCTCTGGGTCATGACTCCTGGGAGATCCAGGATCACGTTCTTTCTGTTCAAATTACACCAATGTAAAGTCCAAGTCTTGCTTTATTTTTATGTCTTAATGTCTTCTTATGAATTAACAACTCTTTTTTCTTAAGCTTCAGAGAAGATGCTCAAAGCCTGGAAGGAAATGGAAGAGAAAGCCTCTCAGTGTGCACAGGTAGGGGATGTTAAAGAAGCTGATTATCTCTGTGTGAAGGAGACTGTGACAGGAATTGAATGTGTCATATATGCCACTGCTGTGTCCCTTCAGTGTTTCATATCCTGCCTGCTGTGGGAATGGGAATATCATTAAAAAAGACACAGTCTCCTGTCACCAAGTTGTTTGAATGGATTTGGACAAAAACAAAAAGTCACCAGACTCAGTTCTCTAAAAAGGAAAGTGGAACGCAGAGACACTTGTTGCCCAAAAGAAATGGTGTTGCTATGGATCAGGATTCTTCCTGGCTGGATTTGCTGCACACAGAAGTTCCCATTGCTGAAGCTGAAAACCAATCACTTGCTATGCAGTGATTTCAAAATTGCAGGACTTCACTGAGGAGTACAGACATAAATCACTGGCATGCAAATCACTGCAAGTGATAAATATGCAAACTAATTTTAAATAAGAGTAATCTCTTTTTTATTATCTAAGGAATGGGTAAAAAGGTGGCTGCTTCTAGGACAACAATTCAGGCCTGTCTCTGGCTTTTTCCAGACAACCAAGAACCTCACACAATATTTACTTGGCAGACAGTAAGAATTATGTTCTGTTATTTCACCTGCCCTGCCCCTTTATCAGGAATGGAAAGTGTTTCACTCTATACACAGACATATATATTAGTATGTCTAGGAGGCAGTGCAGAGACATGAAGAGATGATTTATGAATAAACTGATTTTTCTCAGCCAGTGTTGGTGGTCAGAGGTTTGGTTGTAGGTGATACCATGCACTGAGAACAAAAAACCTTAATTATTGTAGCAGCGTTGTGTCAAAGAGCTTTTTTGTCTGCTAAACTCTCCAGGCAGTCAGCCCATTATCCCAGCAGGTGTTCTGGGGATCTTTATCTCCTTGACTGCTCTCCTTCAGTCTGATCTGTGCCCACATTTCACCCCAGGCTGAAGATATTGGCTACCTGGATGAGCAGATCATGGCTCTGCACACCGAAATCGTGGAGCTGCAGAAGAGTCCGTATGCAAGGCGCCAAGGAGAGGTCATGGAGACCCTGTGAGTCCTGTGCTTCTCATTTTTACTGCATAGAATTGGATTCTGTGTATTTTTTTGTGTATTTCAGTGTCTGAGGGGTGTTTTTTTGCCCTCTGTTGCTGGTTCCCTCAGCGATTTTGAAGTGCAAACCACAAGTACAGAGTAGTGTGCAGTTGATTTGAGATCATTTTGCTTGTGAAAGGAAAGATTCCACCACTTGTGGGACATTTCCCTCTCACTGAACTATGAAACCTCATCTTACAAGAGCCCAGTATTAATGTAAATCTTGGTCTCAGCTGGGATTTCCTTTTGTGTTGGAGAGGAGTGACTTTCTTACTGTTGAGTGAGAAAACTACATGATTGATCATTGTAAAACCCTGTTAGATACCTTCAGTATTTTCAAATCAAGGGTAAATATCTCATGAGTACTTGAATATTTTGAAAGTTGATTTTTTTTAAAGTATTAAAATATGAAAGAGCTAAATGGTATTTATCATCTTGAGAAGACATAGGAAGCAGTTACTGGGCTGCTGCTGAGAGCACAAGTGGCAATTCTAAAAGAGAAGGATTGAACATCCATTAAATCTGTTAATAAGAGCTCTTCAACCCAACTCTGACTGTTCAGGGAGGAAATGTGCCTGCTCCTGGCGTGTTCTCCCCCCTCCCTCTTTGCTAAGTTGCTTTTCATCCTGAGTAGGTGCAGCAGAACTGGTGCACAGGGCAGGAAGTGGTGCAAAGGAGAAGCCACCTCCTGCAGCAGCAGCTCAAACTAATCAGGATCAGGCCTCCTTTAATCAATTCCACCACTGCAGACCAGGGTCAGAGCTGGAAAACTGCTGCTTGTTTCTGACAGGCTGGGATTTAGAGCAGGGAGGATTTTGTTCAAGGCTGGAAGATTTCAGTTTGGCTGCTTTTGAAATTCTTGTAAGAAGTAATGTTTATTTAATGGGAAGAAGAGAAGCACAGTTGTCTTGCTTGTGACACAGCTGTCTCTTTCCATTTATAGAATATCACTAAAATTCAGGCAAAAAAATGCAGAACAAGAACAAGAATTTCTCAGGCAGTTATGCATTCACAGTTTCAAAAACAAATTCAGATAATTAAAGATACAGGGGAAAGAAAACACATCTGAGCCATGTGAAGATTTGAAACTGAAAATAAGCTCCACTTGGTGTGGTTTTCTGAGAAAAAATTACATAATTGGAGAAAAAGAGAGACAGCTTTTGGGACAGTGTTGAATTCTGTCACAAAAAGAGCATCCCTGTGTTCCAAAGGCAATGCCTGAATCATATTCTTCTTTTTAAAGGGAACAGAGAGCCATAGACCTGTACAAGCAATTAAAAGCACGACCTCCAGGTATGGAAGAAGATCATTTAAAGACTGTTTAACCCTTTTAATTGTTCTGAACTGAAACCCAGAAAACACTGACAGGATTTACTAACGTGGTGGTTGCTGGCCCTTGCAGATCATGCCTACAGTGACAGCACAGACATGGTGAAGATCATTGTGCAGACAGTACAGAGCCAGGACAGAGTCCTCAAGGAGCTCTTCGGCCACCTCAGGTACTTCATGCAGACAAAAAAACCCAAACAGATCCAACTTGCAGCATTTGGAGCTTTGTAGTAGGAAAAGATAGGGGAAATCATGGAGGTCAGAGCCCAAAAAGCTCCATCCACATTTCTCATAGCATTAATTCTGTTCCTCTGTGTTGAATTTCCACCTAATTTTTAAAAACATGACCATTAGCATCCAAGAGTTCACTTGAAAATGAGGCAAATTCTGCCAGTTGGAAGTTGGAATTCAAATCTTCAGGGGAAAAAAAGTAGTGATGTTACAGAGCCAAGAAGATACCACGGTGATCTGTGCATTATTTTTCAAGTATCTTGAATCCCAAGGTGGGGCTTTTGGTTTTGCCAGAATGTGCTGGGAAGTGACTTTGTGTTTGGTTTTTATTCTAGCAAGCTCTTGGGCTGCAAGCAGAAGATCATTGACCTGCTCCCCGAGATTGAAGTGGCTCTAAATAACATCAAGGAAGCTGACAACTCAGTGATGCAGATGCAGGGAAAAAGACAAAGGGAGATATG
>JANPWX010017800.1:39222-54011 GCA_024734555.1 Trochalopteron elliotii | reverse complement strand
CGCGGAGCCCCCGGCGCCGGGAGGGGATGCGAGCATGGCCATGGCCCAGGCGGGGGCCGCGGCCGCGGCTGCCACGGGGCTCCTGGTCTTCCTGCTGTACTCCGCCATCCACAGGGTCGAGGAGGGACACCTGGCCGTGTACTACAGGTACGGTGCCCCCGGGAGCGCTCCCGGAGCTGGGATTCATCCCTGGCCTCAGGGATTGCTCTATCTTACGCTTCCCTCCGGTTTTTCCCCGCTGGGTGGGCAGCCCTTGTTGTTTCTGCTCCCTTGCACCCGTGCTGGTGAGTCCCAGACACCCCTGGCCCCATGCAGAGCCCTTGTGAGTTTGGGTCTCTGAATCCTCAGCTGCTCTTCCTGCCTCTCCTTCCTCCCTGCCCTTTTCACAAAGGGGATTTCAGAGCTTAGAGGACCTCAGCTCTGGGTCTGTCACATCTGTCGATCTCTCCCCGTGCCAGCAAGAGCTGTCACCTTTGTCCCAAACTGTTACCCAGCCAGAGCTCCCGCTGTGGCCGTGCTCTGGAATGTGTTCCCTGCCCTTCCCACTCAGCACCCTGGGCTGTTTCCCTTTCATCACCGGCGTGTTGAGCATGAGAGCCTGGGGGGGATTTTCCTTTGTGCTTTGGGCGAGGGGCTGTGCTGAAACCCGAACTGGCAGCACATCCACGGCTGGATTTTTCCATGGTTACCAGGGAACTATTTAGAGAGGAGAGATCTGCGTTCCTGCAGCTCTGTGCAGTGTTGCAATGCTGGGAGGCTTTAGCAATAGCTGCCTGCTCCAAGAGTTAATGGCTCACCGGCCTCACGAAAAGTTGCAGCAGGCAAAGATCAGGTGCACTCATCCCTTTGGTTGGGGAATTGCTGGCAGATTTAGGGCACTGAGGCAATTCTCTGTGATCCCTGGCTGTTTGAACTGTTTGAACTGTCCCTGCTTGCCCTCCAAGGCAGCCCTTGCTGAGCCTTTCCCTGTTTTCCTCCCTCTCTGCAGGGGTGGTGCGTTGCTGACCAGCCCCAGCGGCCCTGGCTACCACATCATGCTGCCCTTCATCACCACCTTCAAATCCGTGCAGGTCAGTGCCCTCTCCCTCCCCTGGGGAGCCAGGCTTTGTCCTCTTGGAAACCTCTCCCCACCAGGTGTGTGTGCTGCTGGGCCTGGCAGTGTCCTGCTCAGGGAGGACAGTCCCTGTTTGGGGCTGCCACTGTTTCCCAGGAGTGTGCCCAGAGCAGGGAAACAGGCACAGCTGCCTGTGCATCCCCCCTAAAGGCGTCTGGGTCGCCAATTCTCAGGTTTTTGGGTTTTCTTTCTGACCTGAGATTTCAGGTGGTGGTTCTGGTGGTGGTTCAGGCTGGTTATTTTCTGCTCTCTGTCCCTCTGAAGCCTTTTGGCTCGGCACAAGAACGAAGAGGAGTCTCAGGGTCTTGTTGTTTCTTGGTTTCTCACGTGTTTATTATTTCTTATCTTACAAATTTCTCTGTGCCCGGCCGAGATGTTCACAGCAGCTCGGACACAGGTGACTCCCCTGTGATGGGAGGTCACTGCCTTCTTACACAGATAATTATGTACTTATTATTTACAATTCTGTGCTAATGCCTGTTATCTAAACTAAAAAGGTCATTTCTACTTTGACCCAATCCCCTTACACTACTTTGTGCCTCTGTCACATCAGAAGGTGGAGGCCAAGGGAGAAGGAGAAGAACCCAGGGCACTGCCCTAAAATCTCCATCTTGTCCCCAAGTCAGCTCCATTCTAAGAATCCCAAAACTACCAAATTTTCCACCCTGTGATGTGCTAAACTACTGTTTTCACACCTTTGTGACTTGTAATTCTTCTCTCAATGTTAGAAGCTTTTTCCATGGACTAAAGTCAAAGACTGTCTTCCTGGGCTCTGTGCCAGGCAACCCCCCTGGGCAGACCCCCCCTGTCCAGGATTCAAACCCTCTTTCTCGGGTCCCAGGCCTCTCTGCCCAGGTCTGTGACCATCCAGGGCAACCAAAGGAATGCCCTGGACTCCGACAGTGAGGAGAAGCTTTGCCTTCTGCCCACACCTGCAGGCACCACAAGGGAGGCTGGGGAGACTTCTGGCTCCCTGTTCCCACTGTGGGAGTGTGGGCACAGCAGGGCCTTCCCAGGGAAGGGAGTGGTTTGTGAGCTCTTGGCTGTGTTTGTGTTGCAGACCACCCTGCAGACTGATGAAGTGAAGAATGTGCCTTGTGGGACAAGGTATGGCTTCCATTTGTATTTATTCTAGGTGCACTCTTTGGGGTCATTTGCATTTTGAGGTCATTTGTCTGTGTGGGTGTCCCATCCCCAGTTTTTTGCTTCACCTGTCCTGTTTGTACCTGGCAACATTAAATAGAGATTGCAGTGCTGGGACACAGGGACTGGGAATTAAAGGCACCTACCATAAAAGTTATCCCAAATGTACACACATCTCTCCCACTATAACAGAACAGGAGGGAGCACTGGCTCCTGCAGAGTTGCTGTTCAGAGGAAGTTTGCATTTATGGTGATGTTGTCTTGAATTTTTCTGGGTTTCTCCCCTCAGTTGCTCTGACACCACGTTGCTTGTGCTTTGCTCTGCCCTCAGACTGGTGATTTCCCCTCTGAGTCTTGTGGCTGGTACAAGTGCTGACCCCAGCAGTGGCAGAAGTAAACAGGGAATGGGAATCCTCCTGATGGGATGGAGTTAATTTCCCAATGAAATTCCTGCTGCATAATTAGGCTGATTCTCCACAACCTGCTTGAGTTGTAGCAAGCAGGAGGACAGGGCTGGTTGACTTGGGTTACAGATCCTGTTGTGTTGGTTCACCCACAAGTTAAAGTGGTGACTCTTCAGAGTTTAAAGTAACCTGGTGATTCTCCTTGTCTTTTATATTCAGGGTACTCAACAAAATTTCTGTTTAAAAAAATAAATCAGTGGTTACTGGAGTGGTGACACACAGTGACCACATTGAATTTAAAAGGTGAATGTTAGTGGCAAGGTTAATAAAACAGTTAATTTTGATCAGGTTTAACCCATATTAACTTGGAGTTGTTCAGCAGCAGACATTGCTTGGGGTTAAATATTATCATAAAGGTCTCATTGTTTTAATTTTAGATCTCAAAGGTTTTTCAGGGGTATCTGTGAATGTTAATGTTTAGTGCTGCAGCTTTCACAGAAATGGTTTGGGTTGGAAGGGACCTTAAAGCCCATCCAATGCCATGAGCAGGGACAGTTTCCAATGTCCCAGACTGTTCCAAGGCCCACCCAGCCTGGCCTTGGGCACTTCCAGGGATCCAGGTGCAGCCACAGCTGCTCTGGGCACCCTGTGCCAGGGCCTGCCCACCCTCCCAGCCAAGAATTTCTTCCATAGATCTCATCTAAATTTCCCCTCTGTCATTCTGAGCCCATTCCCCCTTGTCCTGTCACTCAGGGCCTTGTCCAGAGTCCTTTTGTAGTGAGGTAAACAGTTTTTAGGCCAAGCAAAAGGTGGAAGGTTGAGGCCAAAGCCAGCCTCAGCCATTCTGTGCTTCTCTGATTTAGGAGCTAAAAATTAAGTCCCTGTTGAATTTCAGCATTGTGAGGTTTGGTTGTGCAGTGCAGGTGGTTGGGAAGGTACAGGCAGTAAAAATGGGCTTTAAACCACCAGACAGCTGGTGAAAGCAGTTCTCAGTTAATAATTGAATAGACTCCTGACCAAAGGTCCCAGCAGCTCTGCCCATTTCTCAGGTGTTGCTGCAGGAGCCTCTCAGTTCTCTGCATTTGCAATCCAAAGTCTGTGGCTGCTCAGTGCCAGAGCTTTGCATCCACATTTCCATGGTAAAACATGAGCTTGGAAATAACAAATGGAGACACCTGGAGTGTCATTGGCCCAGTTCAAAGTCTGGTACCACAGTAGATCCTAAGCAGTTTAAGGGTTTGTATTTACATGTTAAACCATCAGTTTTTAAGGGCTGGGTTTCTCTTCCACTGTCTTTATATTCCTGTTCCCTGTGTCCTTGTCTATATTGGGAAGCTTCTGTGTGGGTTTCCCATCCCCAATTTTTGCCTTACATGTCCTGTTTGTACCTGGCAGCATTAAGTGAACACATTAAATAGGGATTTTAAATCCTGGGTTAGATCCTGGATTGTCTGAGGCTTTCCAGGGTCTTCCTGCTACCTGTGTCCATCTCCTAATTATGCTTCAACTTCTACCAGGTGCACAGAGTCTAGGTGTTGATCTTCCTTTTATGGATTTCTCTTTCCAGCATGGATTTCCCCTTGTTCCTCTCTCCCTGCAAACTTTGGGGTCTGTGTGGCACCTGTTTCCTCAAAGCCATTGCATGACCAGCAGGACTGATAAAATTTACTTACCCCCACCACACCACATGTGAGTTATTCATAATATTGGAATAACAGTGGATAATATCCCACTTATTGCCCCAAACTGGCTGAGATCTTCAGCAGGGTTGTTGTGGAAGGTGGTGGTAATCAGACAGTCCTCACTGGTCTGAGGTGCCATTTCAGACCCTTTCCTGCCAGGGAGGTGAAATGGGGCTGTGGATGAGTCCTGATAGGATCCAGGGTGTTGCAGACACTCTCCTGTTCTTTCTAACATCCCTTTGAAATTGAAATGCCAGATTTGCAGCAGATAAGGTCCATCCATCACCAGTGTTTTTAGCTCACAGTTGTCATGAAACAGGTTTGGAGCAAGCACAGGCTGGGCTTGGGAGGCCTTTTCCAAAAGAGCACAGACAAGTTCAGGTTGTTTTTCTGCAGACTTGGCTTTGAGCTGCCAGAGATCAAGATCTGCAGAATAAGAAAAGGAGTTTGTCGTGGGGGATATGTTTGAGTTAAAACATCACAGAGGCTGAGTTTGGAAATGTGGGAGTTCCACTGCCAGGAATGAGCTGTCTCTAAACAGTTCCTGCTGAACCTTCTGCTCTGTGATATGCCTTTGTCCCAAGGACATCATCACAAGAGTATTCTGCTTTAAAATTAGCCTCTCCAGAGACCTAGAGCTGTTGAAAGTGAAGGGTTTTTTTCTTCACTGTAGAGTTTGTGCTTTTCTCTGCTGTCACAGGTACCCAGGGGTGGGCATGACTTTCTGAAAGCCACACCAGTAAGAACAGAGGCTGGAGACAAGCCTGACCTCTGATTCCCCCTTTTCCCTGCCAGTCTGGGACACATCCTCCCTTGGGGAGAGGACTGCCTGCAGGCTCCCTCTGCTGAGGTGCTTGTGGTGTTCCTGGAGAGCCACGTGCACTGTGACACTGGAGCTGGGAGCATGGATTAAAGTCTGCCACGTGCTTTGTTCTCCTGTCTACTGGGCCTTGCCAAGCTCCTGCTGGAGTTAGTGATGGTGTGAATTAAACTAGGGGCCTTTTCTATTCAACATGTGTTGCTGCCTGGAAGAGCTGAGGTGTTGTCTGCATTTTGTGGCAGGTGTCACCTGCTGTCCTTGCTGCCTTCCCCTCTGCTTTCCTGATAGCTGCAGCTACATTCCTGTTCAGAAACCTTTGGCTGGTTGAGTAGGAAATCACACAGGGGAAGGAAAGTGCTTTGCTGGAGCATGTTTGTGATTGATGCAGAGAGAAGGACTGGGATTCACTGCCATCTCACTGCAAAATGCTCAGAAGATAGTAAAAGAGGGATAAAGATGCCTTTGCTTTAAATATTAATTATTAAGTTATTTTAAATATTAATATTAATTTAAGCTGTTAACAGCTGCAGTGGTACCTGATGAAGTCTCTTTTCCCTTGCAGTGGTGGTGTTATGATCTACATTGACCGAATAGAAGTTGTGAATAAGCTGGCCCCATATGCAGGTATTTCCCATCCTGGTCCAACAGGCAGAGCTGTGACTGTCTTCACTCATCCTGTGGCAGCTCTGTCTTGGTTTGCAGGGTTTCTCTTTTCCATGCCAGGAAACCTTCCCTGTCTGTTTCCATTTCTTGTTCCCCTGACACCTCCCAGTCCTGTAGCATTGACCCCATGTGCTTCCAGCTCAGCTCCTGAGACAATTGCAGAGACCAAACCCCTGTAGGAGCCTCTGAACTTCTTATTTCACCAAGCCAAAGATACAGACAGTTTGTTTATTCAGCAGCACAGCTTAGTGCAAAACTGCAGCATTGCTGAGGTGCTGGAGGGTGAATTCCTGTTGTAATTCATAGTCATGGAGGGGTTTGGGCTGGAAGGGACCTTCAACATCATCTTGTTCCACCCCCTGCCAGGGACAGGGACACCTTCCACTCTCCCAGGTTGTTCCAACCCCCATCCAGCCTGGCCTTGGGCACTTCCAGGGATCCAGGGGCAGCCACAGCTTCTCTGGGCAACCTGTGCAAGGGACTCCCCACCAACCAAGAATTTATTCCATATATCTCATCTAAATTTCCCCTCTGTCAGTTTGAACCCATTTCCCTTGTCCTGTCACTCCAGTTCATGTTGGATTTTCCCTCTCCAGTTTCTCTGTATCCTTTGGACCCTGGAAGGAGCTGTGAGGTCTCCACACAACCTTCTCCTCTCCAGGCTGAGCAGCCCCAGCTCTCCCAGCCTGGATCCACAGGGGAGGTACTCCAGTCCCCTCAGCACCTTGGTGGTGCTCCAACAGTTCCTTGTCCTTCTTATGTTGGGGGAGAGCAGGCCACAGGGTTCCAGGTGGGGTCTCAGCAGGAGCAGAGGGAGACAATCCCCTCCCTTGACCTGCTCCTTTTGATGCAGGATCTGGTTGGTGTAAATAGTGGGAATGATCCTTGTTTTCACTTTACAGTTGTACCTGTTCCTGTGCATGCAGCTCCTGGTGAGGCTTTGCTGTTTCATTTGTTTATGCAGATGATAAAACAGGACCAGGCAGTACATCCTGCCATGACTGCTCCTTGAAGTTGTGTAATCCCAGCAGCACCTGACAGCTGGGCAGGGCAGCTGTGGCTTTGGCTGCCCAAGTCCTGAAAACCCCTGTCCCTGTGCTGCTGCCTGACTCCTTCCCTGACATCCTGTCCCATGCCAGGGGTGACCTGTGGTGACTCTCTCCCTCCCCAGTGTATGACATTGTGAGGAATTACACCGCAGACTACGACAAGACCTTGATCTTCAACAAAATCCACCACGAGCTGAACCAGTTCTGCAGTGCCCATACCCTGCAGGAGGTGTACATTGAGCTGTTTGGTAAGTGCATGGTAACTGGATCCCAGCTGGGATCCCACTGGAATCTTCCTGGAATGTCTTACCCCTAGCTCCTTGCAGCACACTGCCCCTGTGCTGGAGTTGCAGTGTGGAATCCAGCTCTTTTTACATCCACACACCACTTCCCCTGTCACTTGAGTGACTCAGATGTCTTTGTCTTTCCCCATTTGCAGGTGGGAATTTGATTTCAGTCTTTTTCCACCTGTTCTGGATACACACAGCAGCCACTCTGCTCTTGTGTGTGCAGTGGTGCCTATGGCCTTCACTGTGACACTGGATTTGTCTTGTTCTGCTTCTGCTTTTAATCCCCTGCCCTGTTGCTGAATTTACTTTTGTGTTTTCACAGCTTCCTTCTGGCTGCCTCTAACAAGTGAGAGCTGGAAGGTTTTTCACAGGGAGGTAGCAGTGCTTCAGGAATTAGCACAGGTCATATTCTCCTTGGTGGACCTGTGCCACAAAGACAGAACAGGTTCTGTTTCTTCTTGAGTGGCTGAGCAGGCGAAAAATGGCTTATGGAAGAGAAAAGGTTGTGAGAATTTTAATATTAATCTACTCCAAGTCTGAGTGCTGGGAAGGGATAGACTTCTACCACAGGCTCTGAGCATTCTTTGTTGCTGAGATGCTGAAAGCCATTTGCACTTAGTTCAGATAACACAAATTAATCAACAGCTGAACTTTTCTAGTCACTAGCACATGACTCTTCTTTTGGGAATGTTTTTCAGGGGGCATAGGAAGGGAGACAATGTACTGAATGGTCTCAGGAAGCATCTTTATCTTACACTAGAGTTACCTGCTCTTCAAGACCTGCTGGCTCTTGGCCACACAAACTGTGGGGGAAAATATGATAAACCAACTGGTCTCTCTTTTGTTCTCCAAACACAGATCAGATAGATGAGAACTTGAAGTTGGCCCTGCAGAAAGACCTCAATGCCATGGCACCAGGTCTCACTATCCAGGTGGGTTGTGGCCTTCCAATAATGAGAGATTTTAAAGGGTGGAGAAAGACTTTTTGCCAAAGGCTTCAGTGACAGGACAAGGGACAACAGTTTTAAACTGAAAGATGAATGTTTTATGCTAAGGGTGGGGAGGCCCTGGCACAGTTTGGCCAGAAAACCTGTGGCTGCCTCTGGATCTCTGGAATTGCCCAAGGCTAGGCTGGACACTGGGGCTTGGAGCCCCTGCCCCTGGTGAGAGTGGGTTGGGTTGGATGGCAGGAAAGAGAAATATTGGACACCTCTGGGGGAGTGGCCATGCTCAGCTGTGTTACCCAGGAGGATTAGGCACCACTGTCCACAGCAGCTGGTTCTGCAAAGAGATGTCTTGGTTATTCAAATTGCATATTTCATTCAAGATGTGCTCCCTGTTTCTTCTTTCACAGGCCGTGCGTGTTACAAAACCCAAAATTCCAGAGGCCATCCGAAGAAACTTTGAGCTAATGTGAGTAGCTGGACATAAAATTGCATTAATTAGTTTTGAGGGTGCTGCACAGGCACTATGCTGTTGGAAAGCTCTTCCCTGGTGCTGGGGGAGTGAGGGGTGAGCTCCAGGCAGTGTGTGCTTGGCCAGGTGCCCTTGTGCCTTCTGTTTTCCTTGTCCACACTGAAATCAGGGCACAGGGGTCTCGATGTCTTGCCCATAAGCTCCTCTCCAGGATCTCTGGGAAGCCTTTGGGCTGAAGGAGAAGCTGTTGGATCTCCCTTCCCCTTTGGTTGAGCAAACCCAGCTCCCAGCCCACATTGCTCCTCATCCTGAGGGCTCAGACTGGGCTTGCATCCAGATGTGGCCTCAGCAGTGCCAGATGGAGAGGGGGATGGTCCCTTCCTCTGGCCTGTGCTCATACAGCTGCAGACAGAGCCAGTCCCCATGGCTGTGAGCAGGGACCTGGCAGCTGCCCCTTGTCCCTGTGGCCTTTCCTGGGATGCAGAGCTGCTCCTCATTCCCTTTCCCCAGGATAACTCTTGTCCCCTTGCAGGGAGGCTGAGAAGACCAAGCTGCTGATTGCAGCCCAGAGGCAGAAGGTGGTGGAGAAGGAGGCAGAGACAGACCGGAAGAAAGCTCTCATTGGTAATGTCAGCACTGGCTGAGCCTCCATTCCTGCCTCCCCTGCCAAGCTGGGGCTGGATGTTGTCTTCCATCACTGAAAGCTCCCTGAGGGAGGGGCAGCCAGGCTGCACAAGCAGTTGTTTTGAACATCTGGGTGAAAATCCCACAGCAGCAGAGCAGCGATGGAGGAAATCACTGCTGGAAACACTGTTTGGGCTTGGAGCTCCATGACCCTGTGGCAGAGGGATCACACTTGTAAATGGGATGTCAGCTCTGCAGACACCAGCACTGTGTTTTCTTCCCGTTAGCTCTGCTGCTTGGAGTACAGACTGGCACTGAGTGGGAAGGGAGGGAGCAGGGAACCAGCTGCTGGTGTGGCAGACCCTGCAGCCAGGTGCTGGGGTCAGGGTGCTGGTGCTCAACCGTGAGAAGCAAATTGCTCAGCTGAGAATCCCTGTGTGATTGCAGAGGCAGAGAAGGCTGCACAGGTGGCCAGGATTCACTACCAGCAGAAGATCATGGAGAAGGAAACGGAGAAGCGGATTTCTGAGATTGAAGGTAACCACACTGCTGGGGGTGGTGGCAGGTGGAGGAACCTGTGACCTGCAAAAGCCATCGAGGGTGCTGCAGGGGTGCAAGGTTGTGCACTGGGATCCTTCCTGCCCTGTGCATGGAACTCTCCAGGAAGCTGCAGGGCAGGTACAGGGCCAGCCAGCCTGTCATGGGCACTCCTGGGTCAGCAGGCCCCCGTGGGATGAGGGCTCGGTGTGAGGGGGCTGTTCACTTCCTAATGCTTTCTTTCCTGTTCCCCCTCTGCTGCTGTGTTAGATGCTGCATTCCTGGCAAGGGAGAAGGCAAAAGCTGATGCAGAGTACTACGCTGCTCGGAAGCTGGCTGACTCCAACAAGGTGAGCACTGGGAAGCTGTCACTCACTCTTCTCCTCCACACAGGAGATCAGCTTCAGGTGGGCAGCACTGGAGAAACACTTGATCTAACAGCCCACACCCCAGGAGGCGGCTGCCTGACATGAAAACTAACACCACAAGGCCTTGAAAGTTGTCTCCTAGAGTCTCTGGTTTCTGTTTCTTGTAGCTGAAGCTGACCCCTGAGTATCTGGAGCTGATGAAGTACCAGGCCATAGCTGCCAACAGCAAGCTGTACTTCGGCGACCGCATCCCCGGCGTGTTCCTGGACTCCTGTGCCTTCCAGCAGGCCAACCTCAGGACTGCCCATGAAACCAGCCTTCCTGCACAGGGAGCCCCAGAGACCTCTGCAGAAAGCCCCCCCAGAAGTGAGGAGAGCACTGGCTGAGGGAGGCAGAAGGGAACCCGGTGTAGCTCAGCAGCGAGCCCGGCTGTGAGCGGGGACGAAGCCCCGTGCCGGTGGGGCGGATGCAGCACACGCCTGGACATCTTGTGTATAGGTGGCAGTTGGGTTGATTTTCTTCTAGCAACAGATTTGCAAGGGCTCTGCCTCTTCCATTTCTCCCCCTATTAAATTGGTGCTTCCAAAGGAAGGGATAATCCTGTACTAACATACCTATACTGGAATATTAAACGACAGACAGCAGGAAAGCCTCCCGGGGTAGGTGCAGTTATTTAGCAGGCATTACTCTGCAGGAAGGAGATGTGGCTTTGAATGCTGTGTTGCTGCACGCTGGTCATTGCTCAGCACTCCTGCCTGAGGCTGAGTGAAGAGGAGGTTCCCCTCGTGCTGCTGCTGAAGCTTTGCTTGGTGAAGGTTTCTGCTGATGCTGTCTTGCTCTCCTCAAGGACTCCAGTGGAGTGGACTCTCCTCGGCCAGCGTGCTCCTGCTCAAGGGTGAGGAGTTGTTTGCTGTGAAATAGATTATTGGAGTAGGATCTGCAGAGCCATAATATTCCTGTAGACAGCAGCACTAGATAACGACTTGGAGGAAGCAACCTCTGAAGGGATTCTGCAATCCCCCTCTCCAACAAGAGCCTTGCACTGGCTGCCTGGGACTGACTGTGGTGTTCCCACTGGGTGGCTGAGTCTCAATTGCCTCCTAAACCAGATTTCAGGAGCACCTCAGAGCAGCTGGTTGGGAACAGAGCCTGGCAGGTCTTTGCTCAGATTCCAGCCTCCCTCTAAGTCATTCACCAGGGGAAGGAGATGAATTTTCCATTTCTCTGCTGTGCTGGCAAAGTGAAGAGAAGAGTGAAAGGACCCTGCTGTGTGCAGCAGATCAGATGTTTGACACTTCAGCTGCAAACAGGTGAGGTATTGCTGCTCCTCCATGCAAAATCCACTGCTCCAGGAAGTGGGAGCTGCTTTGTATGTCCTTGAACAGCCATGGCAAGGAGTCCCTGGTCCTCTCATCCCTGGCCAGGGTTGCTGGCAGATGGATCTTCTGTCCTGATTTGCGTTGTGATACATCTGACCCTGCTCCTGGAGTGCCAAGGCAGGGTGAGGGAGAGGTGCTTGGGGAGGGGGGAATCTGCTGGGACAACCTGCTTTCCACTTCTCCTCCTTCCTTCCCTCTGCTTGTGAGGATGTGCTTGCCTTCAGGACCTGCCCCTCGTGTTCTGTGAGGATCCAGGCTGCAACGGCTGGGGAGGCAGCTGGCAAGAGCTGGAATGCCCTTCTCCAGCTGGGAGCACCCCAGCACTGCCTGCTGCATGTTCACAGACCTGCTCTCCCTGTGCATCCCTCCCTCCTGCTGTCCTGTCCCCTTGGAGCAGCCGTGTCACCCTTGGAGAGGCTGGGGGGGTGGTGACACTCCAGGCACTCAACCTGTTGAGGTCTTCTGTCCTTGGCTCCTTCTGCAGCCTCATGGCAAGGGGAGGGATGTGTTCAGCTTCACTGAGAAATATTCAACCCAAAGCAGCTTTAGCTGTGCTGGTGATGTCCCCAGAGGAGGTGTGTGGGCTTGGGCTTTGCAGTGCTGTGTCCCCACCCTGTGTGGCTGGGCTTCAGGGATGGCAGTGTCTCTCCCCAGGGAGGTTCAGTGACACACGGTGCCTCAGTGACACCAGACACCTCCTGGTGTCTGCTCCTGTCCTGGCTGCCTGTCCTCCATCACTGGGGCAGAGCAGAGTTGTGTTAGCCCTGCCCCTTCTGCAGGGTGTAAGACATAACTCTGGGACTTTGCAGCAGTTTTGGGTGGTCTTTCTTGTCCTCCACCTGCCTGCAAACTCCCAAGGCTCTGCTCCAGGATCCCAGCTCCTCTTCCAACCCAGCCATGGCTGGAGCCAGGGACCAGGGCACCAGGGCAGAGAGGGGGTGGCAGCGTGTTTTCTAGTGTTTGAAATGTCTCCTGGAAATGCTGCTTGGCTTGCAGGGTCTCCTTTTTCCTGTGGGATGGGCTTTGAGGAAGCAGTGTAGTCTCATCTCTGCCCTGCCACCTCCTCAGTGTTTGCAGCAGGCCCTTGGCACAGACACGGCCTCTCCTCACCCCAGCAGCATGTGCTTTGATTGGATTTTGGGCTGAGGGCAGGCTTTATAGGCTAGGAGAACTGCTGGGGGGAATGCTGGCAGGGATGTAGTCTCCATTATTTTCTTCATGTTTACTGGGGTTGGACACACTGGGCATCAGGAATGGCTGGACAGAGCAGGTTCTGTGACAAGGGCACGAGGGGAACTGCTGGGAGCAGTAACAAGGCAGTTCACACCTCTCCTGCAGTGATCAGAGCAAGATGCCCACGCAGGAAAGCCTTGCAGGCCAGTGCAGGAGCAGCTGCTCCCCTTTGGATCAGAGCCCTGCTCTGCCTCCCTGCCCCATCCAGGGGGGTGCATGACCTTGCCTTAAGTGACTGTCACTGGCTCAGTGTCCCTCTGTTTGCATCAGCCACCTCCCTGTGTGGTCTGAGGGACCCCAGGGGACACTCCCACAGTGCCAGGTCCTGCAGCAGCATGGATGTGTGATGCCCAGTGCCAGGTCCTGCAGCAGCATGGATGTGTGATGCCCAGTGCCTTCTGCAGCAGCCTCCTCCACCCCTCCCTGCTTCCCCAGCCCTGCTGTAGCAGCCCCAGCGTGTGCAGGAGGGGGTGGCCACGGCTTTGTCACCCTGGTGTGGGCTGTGCTGCCCTCTGAGCCCCAGCTGTGAGCAGGGACGTGGCTGCAGCCAGAATTTTGGGATTGAACTGGCTTTTCTCTCTGCTCCCAGGGCCTGTGTGGGCCTGTGACTAAAGGGGTCTGCCCCTGGATGTGCATCTCCTTAAGGAAACACGATACATACGGTCAGGTTTACATTCACACTGTTAAGTTCTTTTGATAAAGCAGAATAAAATTATTTTGTTACCTTTTTTCTGGATGGTTTCGTGTCCAAGGGCTGGTGGCACGTGAAGTGGGGGACCCCTGTACCTCTTTCCCCTGCAGCAGCACTGCATGGTGTGGATGTCCAGTGGTGACTGCCACCCTGGGAGCCCCGTGAGGAGCCTGTGCTCAAAGCAGGCCACAGCCAGGATGGTGCTGAGCATGAGGGGGACTCCCTGCAGCATCCTGCAGCCCCTGGGGCAGCCTGGCTCTGCGTGGTTGGCAAAATGTGCTGCACTTTGGTCCCCGTGGCTCTGGCACAGGATTGGGGAGTTCAGATCCAACCCTTCTCCCCCGCTCTGTGATTCCCACACAGCTCCCTGCCTGCTGTCACCCCGCTGTCCCCTCCTGCCCAGACACACCCCGTGACACCTCTACCTTCAGTCTTTATTGGTATAAAAGCCTTGAACCTAAATTCTATCAAAAATGGGAGGCCTGGTTTTACAGCAAGTGGCTCAAAATGGTCACATAAGGGTCATAAATAAATGGCTGCAGTAAAAAGGCTCCCAGGGAATTCCCTTTTAAACAGTAACTCAAGGAACAGCTCCAGCGATAAAAGCCCCGTGGGAAGGCCAAGCCCAGCTTGGACCTGCCCCAGCCCCTGGTGACATCCCTCCATGTGATGTCCCCAGCCAGGGCTGGGTGTTCTGGGGCACGGTCCCCACGGAGCAGTGCTCTCCCTGCCCCTTGAAGGAGCCCGGAGCTCCTCTCCGCAGCCCCAGTAGGGAAGGGCGGGAGGAGCAGGACACATTCAGGACGTCGGGAGAGAAGGCAGCAGCTCCCAGGGCACAGGAGAGCCTGGGCCAGTGTGGGCCATTCCTCCAAACCGGAGCTGGCTCCCGGGTTCCTTGGGAAGCCCCGGCTGACGGCTCCCCCTGGGACACCCGTGAGGCTGCCGAGTCCATTAAGGCACAACTCGAGGATCTGTAAACACTGGTGCCCACCCCGGGCAGGGTCCGAGGGTCCGGCCAGCAATTCAAGTAAGGGTGGAAGCGAGACGATGTCTCCCCAGCTGTGCCACCCACCCAGCTGTGCCACTCCTCGGTGGCGGATGGAGCATCCTTGGTCACCTCCTGGCTGGGGGCGGCTTCAGGGCCACCTTGGGCGGGGGACACCGCTGGAAGGGTGTCGGTGGGAGGGACGGTCCCGGCGGCCCCTCGCCGTGGCTCGGCACTTTGCTCTTCAGCGCTGGGAGAGGTTTGCTGGGCGGCTTCGGCTTCGCCTGGCGGGAGGAGAGACCCGGCTGCCTCACCTGGGCACCCAGGAGGGACAGGGAGGGGAGGAAGGGGCCCCCGAACTACCAGCCTGGGCCACCCCAGGGCTGTGCCC
>JANPWX010017800.1:25903-39153 GCA_024734555.1 Trochalopteron elliotii | reverse complement strand
CCCGCGGGGCCGCCGTGCTGCTGACCAGGCTGGGCTGGCCGATGTCCCGGAGGGAAAGCTGCCGGCGGCTCCGGCCGCCCTCCTGGAACAGCGGGTTGGCGAGGCCTGAGGGAGTCCCGCTGCAGCTCCTGTGGGATACAGGGACCATGTGGGGCTACTGCGGGCACTCCTGGAGCTCATCCCCGAGCAGCGGAGACGGGAATTACCCTTTGTGGGAGCGCCGCGCCGCCCTGGTTCTGAGGAGCACCACGCCGCTGCCCAGCCCGATCCCGGCCACGGCCAGCACGGCCAGCACGGCCGCCAGCACCACGCTGCCGCTCCCTGTGGGGACCAACCCGGGCGCTTGGGGACGGAGCAGCACCTCCCAGCCGGTGCCAGCCCCCTCCCCAAGCTCCCTCCTCCTCGGGACACGCGTCGGGGTGAGGGGACCCTACCTGCAGCTATCCCTGAAATCTCCTGCTCGCAGTAGGGCGCTGCCCAGCCCGGGTCGCAGTGACATTCCCGCCTGTGGTTACACACCTGCGAGGAGCGGGGAGAAGCGTCAGGGCGGTGGCCGTGCCGCCGGGGCCCGCAGCAGCTCGGGGAGGGGGGAATCCACCGCGTACCCCGTGGTTGTTGCACTTGGCCGAGCAGTTCTTGTCGCCGTAGACCAGGAGGTTCTGGCAGCGCCCGGCGTAGCAGACCTGGGGGCAGGCAGGGGGGGCTCTGAGGCTGTCCCGGGGCCGGCGTTCACCCTCCCCCGGCCCGGCACGGCCCCGGCCCGGCTCTCACCATTTCCTCCCCGCACTTGGCGCCGGTGGGCACCAGCCGCAGCTCGGCCGCCTCGCCGGCGTCGTTGCCCGCGATCACCGCCTTGCACTTGAAGCGGCCGAAGTAGTAGCCGAAGGAGTAGTAGCCGCTGCCGAGGATGGGCTGGGTCTTGTCGCTCAGGCACAGCAGCGTGCCGCACTTGACATCCCTGCGGGACATGCGGCCGTGAGCGCCGGCGGGAGGGAGGGAGCTCGGCCGGGCTGGGACATGGCCCCGCACCCCCCCGTCCTTACTTGGGGCTGCAGGGCTGCTTCCCGTACTCGGTCAGGCAGTGCAGGTGGACGTGCTGCTCGCTGTTGTGCTTGAAGCAGACGTCAGGAGCCACCTGCGCCTCTGCGGGACACAGGGAAAAGGTCACACGGAGCCGGAGCCGGCTCTAGGATCGGCAGCGCCGCAGCTCGGGATGCGGGAAGGGACGGCAGCCGGGCGATGCGCTGGCCCGGGGGGCTCCAGGCACATCCCGCAGCAGGAGGATGGGCAGGGAGGGGGCCCTACCTGCGCCCCAGAGCGCCCGGCACTGCTCGCCGTGCGAAGGGCAGGCCCCGTTGTAGCAGTAGCCGCTGCCGTGCTGGCAGGAGACGCCGTTCTCCTGGAACACGTCCTCCGGGCACTCGGCGCTCAGGCCGCTGCAGTGCTCGGCAAGGTCGCAGTCGTTCTTGCTGGCCCGGCAGAGCACACCTGCAGCCTTCACCTGCACGGGGAACAGGGAGGTCAGCACTGTCTGGATGCTCTCACTTCTCCAGACACCTCAGCACAGCAACACCCTGCTGAGAAACATCCTCCAGCACCCCGTGGATCCAGACGCTGACACTCTGCTGCTGGCTGAGCTACTGCACAGCACAGAGACTCCTCCGGGGCTCGGGCAGGCTCTTCCCCTACTTAAGAAACCTGCCGAGCTGCTCCCCTGTGGACGGCAGTACCTTGCAGTCCTGGCAGCATTCCCCTCGGGCACACTCGGCTCCCTCTCTCAGCTGGCACGTGGTGGCATTGCAGCAGCGGTCAGAGCACTCCTGCAAGACAGGGATGGACTGAAACCCTCCTGGAAGCCCCCTGAAGGACCCTTTCCTTCCTTTCTGAGAGGACCAGGTTGCATTGTAGTGGCCATGGGCTGAACCACGGGCCAAAACCACAACAACGTCCCAGGTAGAGACCATTCCTCTTTATCCCCGTTTCCAACACCAAACCAAAGCACCAAAAAAGTTTTTTTCAGAAGGATGGAGCCTGAGCTGGGGCCCTTTGAAAGTCTTCTGGAAGGAGAAAAAGTGAGGATTTCTGTGCTCCCTGGATCAGGGGAACATTCCTTCAGGTCCCAGCAGAGGGCTGTGACCAGGGATTTATCCCAGAGGCATTACCTGTCTGTCTCAATTCCCCCCTCTGCCCCTCTGTGATGTGCTGGTAGGGATGAGGAGCAGCTGAGCACAGCTCTTGAAAGAACAACATGCCCTGATGTCCCCTCCTGGGTCATCTCTTTGAAAGACATGGGGGGATGTCCATCTTTCCTAGGCTAAAATCACATAAAGAGGGGCACACATAAATGTACTCTGCCAGTTTTTTTTGTTTTTGGCAGAAGCATCAGGAGCACAAGGGGAGAGTCTGCTGGACAGATCTCGGGTCCCTGCTGCCCACCCTCCTTCCCATCCCTTTGGAGAGCCTCCCTGTGGGAAATGGATTTGTAGAGAATTCTTAAAGCTTGACAGAAGGCTCACATAGTGTCAATCTGTATGCAAACTTCGAGATAGAAAATGCTGTCTTAGAAATTCCATGGAATAGGACAAATATTGTTGAGAGAGAAATGGAACTGGAAACAAGTTTGAAATTATGGTCTTGCAAATAAGAGTAGATACTTTGAAGAACTATGAAACTCACAGAACTCATAGAACTATGAAAGAGGCATTGTAGTAGGACCCACGAGGGGTAATTTTAGACAATTGGCTTTAAGGCATTGACAGCATTGTGTGGCAAAAGCTGATAGGCCAAGAAACGCTTATAGTGGATTGTAATCAGGAAATAGTTTGGTTTCTGATTGTGATGGCGTGAATTAGAACATCTGTACTGTCTCACCTTTCACATAAAACTGAAAATAGAAGGAAAGTTTTTAAAACACCTCTCAGCTGCTCCCTCTGTGGGTCAGAAAAGGGACAATCGGACACACTCCTCACCTCGGGCGTGCCGCAGTCGCACTGCTCTCCCCGCTCCACAAACTGGTTCCCGCACACGGGGCCCCCGTACAGCTCGTCCGCCCGCGGCGCGTTCAGCAGGCAGCTGGTCCGGGGGTCCCCCAGGAACTGCCACATGTCCTGCTCGCTGCACCGGCTGAAGAGCTTGGGGTACACCAGCCTGGAGGGGCACAGAGATGGGTGGGCACATGTTGGAACCCTGGAGGCTGAGAATTTCAGTGCTAAAAGACCCTCAAGCGAGCGCTACGTTTGACTTGAGGCCGTGGCACAGGCTTCCAAAATTGAGTGATAGCACTGGCGGCTGTGGGTGTGTGGTTGGAATGGTATTGTGTGATCTCACAGCATGAAAAGCTTAGAATTTAAGGTTTTAGTATATAGTAATATATATAGGGCAATATGGAAGATTTAAGGCGTTGTCTGACCTTCACCTTCGTCTTCATGGTTTTGGGTGTTTTTTTCTAATTGGGTGGAAAAGGCCCTCATTGCGGGCCTTGGGTGGTCAATTATTGGGTCAAAAGTATAAATAATAGAGGTGTCATCTCATTATCAAATAGTTTATGCTTTAAAAATCTTGGAAAGAGTTACATGTACTCCATTTTTTATCTTGTTAGTTAGAGCACACGACTGGTGAGACCGTAATATAGATAAGAATTAAAAAAATACTGAGTCTGAACAAAACACTGCGACTCTCGTGTGTTGATCTTGGCTCTAACACGAAGAAAAGAAGATAAGAAACCCACATCCATGAGCAGAGAGCCCAAAGGCGAAGCTGGAGGGTCACCCACAGGCTCAGAGGCACCTGCAGTGGGGTGGGATGGGGTGGGGTGGAATGTCCACCCAGACCTGAGCCTCTCACTGGTTTCCCCCCCATCAGGGCACCCTGCCAAGAGGACACCTCTGTGTGTTTGCTGCCCAGGGCTGTCCCCCTGCCTGCCCCACTCACCCAACGCTGCCTGCCATGACACAGCCCCCCTCAGCTTTGGAGATGGGGCAGCGGCAGCCGGCCACGTCCTCGTCGTGGGACATGCCCAGGTTGTGCCCCATCTCGTGAGCCATGGTGGAGGCAGCTCCAATGGGGTTTGTGCTGTGATCCTGTGGGATGGGGAGAGCAGCGTTGTGGGAATGCACCCCCACACCTGAGCAGGTGTTTCCATATAAGGAAAAAAGGTTCAGTTTACCTTGGAACATGTAAGAAATTTAAACTAGAATTTTCCACAACCTTCTCGTTGTAATTGGTCCAGAGCCAGCACAGGAGCACTGATTGGGCTTTGGAAATGTAGCTCAAAGCCTGTTGCCAATTTCATTGGGCAAGGAGCCAAAATACCCACCTGAACCATCAACTACTAAAAGGACTGCACAGAGGAGCTCAATCGCTTTTTGGGACTGTCTTAACCAGTGTGAGAGTGTTCTCTGCACTGTGTTCGACTTTATATTTCTTTTGGTCTATGATGTTTGTTATTTTTGTCATTATTAAAACCTTTTGTTTCACAAAGCATGTCCAGAGAAGTTGTCTCACTATTATTAAGCCACTCTGGGAAGTTGCAGGCCAACCCTCAGACTTGATAAATCTTCACATCACTTATTCCATTCTGGCCACGTGCAAGATTTTATCACAGCGTGGGTTCAATGCCCTTGTGGTTTCTCCACAGCTTCTCCACAGGACCCTTGGGGCTCTGCAAAGTGTCTCCTCACACTGCCAAGCTCAGATAAGGGAAGACACAAGCTGGACGTGGTCGCACGGCCCCTCAAGACCCCCAGATTGGTACCTCAGGGCTGTCAGTGAGTTTAGACAAAGTGGCTGCTCCAAAAATGCTGATCTGTGGTGGGCCTGGGAGGCCACAGGTCCCACAGCCAACCTCTCCTGCTCCTGAGGAGCACAGCCAGCCCCAGCCACCTGATAGCTTCCCAAAATCCCAGCTCCTGTATCCATGGAGCTTCTCTGGAGGCTTTCTAAATGTACCAAAAATACCACAGGTACCCAGCTGGGTGTCCACAGCCCCAGCACTTCTCTGGGAGTCACTCACTTAGGGGGCGTATGGGAATTCAAGGCACAGAAAATTCTCAAAACCTCATGCATGCAAGCCCAAATACAGCAGAGAATACAGAGTTCAACTTGAGGCCTTGGAAAAAGCTTCCAAATTTAGAGACCAAAAGCAAGAATGTGGATTTGTAGTTTAAGCAGAAACATATTAAGCTAGGTAGTGGAGAGTTTTAAGGTTTTAAAGTTAAGATGTAGAAGTAGTTATGAAGGTAATAAGAAGTTTTAGGGTGTAGTTCTGTAGGATTGTGTGTCACTGTATGATTAGATAAAACTGTCCCCATTGAGGCAGGACATGTGATACACTTTAATTAGCTATTGGTGTGAAAGTTAAAACAGTCTGTGTGGGATTAGATTATTGGTTAATAAACCTTTAAAACCCCTTGTAACCTGTGGTCTTGTGACCACTGACCACGAACTCCTGGCATATGTGGTGAAGACATTCTCACCCTCCAGGAGACTGAGGCAATAAATCATGCTGTGAGACTTCTCCCAGTGGAGAAAGGGAGAAGTCTTAAAATCCCAGTAGGGGTGGAGATGCCAGGGACCAAATCCAGCCTTAAGGCTACAGGAGGGGAAATCTGGGGACCAGAGGAGGAGGGAGTGGCTCTGGAAGGAGCAGTGCAGGGAAGGCAGAGCACAGGACCCACCTGGTTGACGCCACCTGAGTCCCTGGTGCACATCACCAGCTTCTTGGCCAGCCCCACGGTGTTTCCATGGAAGTCAACGCCCCTGTGGGATTGAGATGCCACCGTGGCCATGTGCTCTGGGTGGTGGCAGGGCTGGGAGGGTGGCGAGGTGGTGGCCCCCTGTCCTTACGTGATCAGCTGGGCGTTGTCGTGGGGCTTCTTCCGCAGCAGCTCCGACTCCCGCCAGTGCAGGAAGTTGTCCAGAGTCACCTCGGGGTTGGGGCTGACTGTGATCTTGTCCCTGTGGTTCCACACCTCCAGGCCAATCAAGGCCACCCTCAGGCGAAGGGGCTGGTAGAGCTGGGGTGAGAGACAGCCCAGAGAGAGCCTGGATTTGGGCTGCAGCTGCAGTGGGGAGGCCCCACCTGCCCCAGGGAACTGCAGCCAAGCCCAATAAATAACCCTCTGTCACCCTCAATAAATAACACAGGCTGGGGTGACCACATAGACAGGATTTTCCCCCAAAACCTCTGGGCTCCTTCTTGGCTGGTGAAGTCTGGGGTGCTGCTCCCACACCAACCCACGGTTGGTGCTCCCTAACCAACAACTGAGGCCAAAGCGAAGCCATCAGGAAACCCAACATGATCCAGTGCATCCATCCCTCCCTTTGTTAGCAGCCACTTCAGCCTGAGTGGCCACAGGATGTGCTCTCAGAGGTTACAGGACAAAATTTCCCTTCCCTTATGAGCAGAGCTGAGCCACTCGTCATGTCTACACTGCACATGTGGTTGGCCAAGGCATGTGGTCACCATGCAAAAGCCCCCCATGGGCCTGAGATTGGCTCCAGCCCCACCATCCCACCCATGCCAACCTCTCTGTCACCTCCCCTGTGCCCACACTGGAGCTGGGAGGTGGGTCCAGAGCCCTGGGCTCACCTTGTCCACGTGGTTCACGATTTCCTTCATACGGTTCTGCACGGTGCGGAGATCCTTGTGCTTCCTGAACTGTGGGAAGGACACAGAGAGGTGTCCAGGGTGGCTCTGAGCTCCTCACTGCAGGGTGTGGCAGCAAACCCACAGGCACCCACAGCTGTCCCCACTTTACCTCCTGGTTGTCTGCGACCAGGACCAGCTCCACGTACCGGGGACCTTTTTGTATGGGACCTGATTTCTGAAAGGCAAGAGGAAAGTGGGGTTCAGCTTGCAGCTTGCCAAGCCAGGCAGCTCCCATGGGATGTGTCAGATCCTAGAGGACCTTCCAAGGTTAGCAGGTCTCCTAGCTTGGCTCTGGGATGTTGTTTTTGCTGGGTTTCAGACTTCTTCCAGCTTGCATGCTGGAAAACCCGAGCCTGCTGCTGGGATAACACACAAGGGGTGGGAGGATGCTCCTGCTGACGGCACAGGATCCCAAGGCCTGTTCCCACGTGTGCTGGGCACTCTCCTGGGAGAGGGGCATTGCCCAAAGGCTCGGAAACCCCCCACCCTCCCCGGCCCCTCCCAGGACCCCGCCTGGGGAAGGAGCCGCAATGCAATCCCTACCCAGCGGTGGAGCTTCATGGCTGCAGGGATCTTGGGCTCGCGGTCGTACTCCAGGATGGCCCTGGGCTCCCGGCAGGTGCCGCGTTTCCCCCGCAGGTGAGCTGCTCGGTACACTGCGTGCCGCCCGGCCACGGCCCCCTCCAGCGGCTCCAGCAGGAAGGTGGTCTCGTTCACCTGGAAAAACCCGCTGGAGAGAGAGAGAGAGGGCAGGCGTCAGGCTGGGGAGACGGGCAGGACACGGACAGACCCTACACACACTCCTGGAAGTGCCTGTGGTGTGTGCTCCATCCCTGGAAATGTGAAAGGCCAGGTTGGAGCAACTTGGTCTAGTGGAAGGTGTCCCTGCCCATGGCATGGGGTGGGACTTCACGAGCTTTAAGGTCTTTTCCATCCCAAACCATTCTGGGATTCTGTATAAATGCAGCTGCCAAACTGGCTGCTGGGCTGGGAGGGGACAAGCTATGACACCCGCAGCACAGGGAGCATCCGGTTCTTTAGGCAGCATGAATGTCTTGGGGTTCAGCAGCTGATCCATTAAGGATGGATCCAGCGAGAGCACTCCTGCCCAGAGCTCCTGTGGTGTCAGGGCCCCACTCTCACCCCACTGGCATGAGTCAGCCCCCCAAAAAGTGCCGTGCGCCTTTCCTGCCAGGCACTCAGCCAGGGTCAGCACCTCCAGCAGGAAGAGGGATGTCATCTTCCCTTCCGCAGGGGAAAGTGGAGCTCTCACTCCATCAGCACGGCCGGGGCTTGTTCACACCGGCTCCCCGGGGCTCGGTCACACCGGCTCACCGGGCTCGGTCACACCGGCTCACCAGGGCTCGGTAATTCCGGGGCTCAGTCGTTCTGGCTCACCGGGCTCGGTCACACGGCCTCACCGGGGCTCAGTCATTCTGACTCACTGAGGCTCGGTCACTCCGGCTCACCGGGCTCGGTCACACCGGCTCACCGTGCCATGTGCCGGGGCTGGATGCTTTCCCCCAGCCCGGAGCAGGGCTCCAAGGAGCCGCGGCCGTACCTGAGCCCTCCGCAGGTGCTGATGCTCGCTGCCGAGCCGGGGTGTCCGCGCACGTTGCCCTGGTAGAAGCAGTGATCCTGCCGAGAGAGAAGGCGGAGCTGTGGGGGCTGCACCCACAGCGGTGGGGAAGCCGTTCCCCCCGCAGCCAGCCCGTACCTGCGTGTCCGGCTTCTCCGTGATCTCCGAGCCGTCAGCCGAGTAGTGAGTCTCGGTGTAATGCTGCCCCAGCAGGGCCCTGCGGGGTGGGGAAGGGGCGTCAGCAGCCACCCCGCTTTGGGGGAGAGCGTGTGGGGACTGTGACCTGCCCGGGTGGGTTTGGCATGGAGGGAATAAAGTGCTCTGGGCCGAGGTCAGCGGTGCAGTGACACCAGGGCTTGGAGAAGGGATGCTCAGGGCAAAGGTGGAATGCAAAGCCCTCCTCAGACCACCCCACCGTGCCCACCTGCACTCACCTGTTCTTCTCCAGCCACAGGAGGTATTCCCTGCCCTCGGCACGGACGACGTAGAGGACGTGGTCTGGGTAGGTGCTCTGCATGAAGGAGAGGTGCCATCAGAGGTGTCAGCAGGAGCCAGAGCTGCACCAGAGCGGCCCCTTGGCTCCTGTCCTGCCCAGGAAGGGGACAGGGTCTGTGTGTGCCCTGCTGAGGGACCGGGAGCCTGGCCGCTCACCCTGGGGGCATCCAGCAAAGACACAGGAAATCAGAAGAGAAGGAAGAAAGCCTGTGGGCAATAACGCAAATCCCGGCACATCCTGAGATGAAGAACAGGTCACCACAAGGAGATGGAGTCAGCAAAATCTGGTTTCCCGTGTCTGACACATGGCTGCAGATGGCCGTGCCAGGGACTGAGGTTTCCTACTCATCAGTCACAGAGCTCCTTTTTTGGGGTCTGAGTTCAGCACTTACTCACTGGCTGAACCACAAAGATCCCTATGGCTCTTATCAGCAGAGACTGCTTCCTCCCTGACTGATCTAACATGCCACATCACGTTCAGGGAACAGCCTTCCCTTGGCTCTCCTCAGCCTCTCAGAGCAGGTTTTAGTATCACTGTGTCCCAGATCCCCTTTGCTGGTGAGAGGGAGCCAGGGTGGCTGTGGCTCAGCCAGCTGAGCCCTGAACCATCAGGATGGAGATGTTCCTACAGGAAAAGTGTTTCCCTCTGGGCTATCTAGTGATCTCCAGCTCCAGAGGCCTCATCCCACTGGGGAAAGAGTCATGGTCCTGTGTCAGGATGTGCCCTTGCCAGAGGGATCTGAGACATCTCCTGAGGGACATCCACCTCTCCTGAGGGCACATCCTCAGCCCTTGCAGAACCCAGGTGTGGAGAGAGAGCTGAGCCAGAAGCAAAGCAAACCTTTCCCATGGGGCCAGCATTCCTCGGGGATGAGGTGTGCTGCCTCTCCCTGAGGAGGATGAAAGCACTGGCTGTCATACCATGGCTCAGCATTCCCAAGGGGGTGATCTGCACCCTGGAAGGAGCCAGGCTGAGCAGAAAGCCCTGCTGACTCAGTGCCAGCGGGGCCAGGTGAGAGGCTTTGCCTGTCACTCCGCTGCCCCAATTCTCCCTGGTTTGCAATTCCAGGCCAGCGTGCCCGCGGGTCCCTGGAACATTCTTCTCTTATGAACAGCGTCTCCCGCCTGTCCCGACCCCTGTCGGCCAACAAAGACACCCTTTGTTATTGTTGGCAACGCCAAGGCCAGAAGAGGTCTTAAGGAATGGCAGGAAAGCACTTGGAAGGGGGTGCCGGGTCAGGGAGCGTCTCTTGGAGACGACCGCAGGGCAAGTTTAAAATAAAAAGTCCTGATAAAGCTTCTCTGAATCACCCCCTCCCTCATTAGCATGGGCTGTGCAAGGGCTCCAGATGGGAAGGCTTTGGGAGCAGCCCTGGGAGCCCCGTGGCTGTGCTGAGCCAGCACAGCAGAGCCACAACCAGAGTGCAGGGACAGGAGGAATTTCTTCCAGCTGGTCTCAGTAAGAGACCCAGGGAGCTTGCAGAGGATGGGGATGGGGATGGGGATGGGGATGGGGATGGAATGTCCCATCCCACCCCAGCTCAGGGTGTTTCTCCCCTGGGTGGAAAGATGCAACAGGCCTTGTAGTAGGGGTGGGCTCACTTCTCCAGACCCCTTTCCATGAAGAATCCAGATGTGCCACTCTCCCTGCTGTGCTGGTGGGATGGCTGGCACCCAGGAGATCCTGTGCTGCAGGACCCAGGGCTCCACCCTGTCTGCAGGGATGGACTTTTGGATTTATCCATCCAGGGATGGATCCTGATCCATCCTGTCTGCAGGGATGGACTTTTGGATTTATCCATCCAGGAATGGATCCTGGTCCATCCTGTCTGCAGGGAGGAACTTTTGGATTCCCCAAAGCCAGGGGGTAGCTACTCTGCTTCAACCCTCACCAGGGTCACCAAGCAGGTGGCCCTGCTGGACCAATCCCACGTGTCCCAGTCAATCCGACCCCAGAACCAGCTCCTGGTGTCCTGTGCCCGTTCTGGCTACAGGAGGAACCAGCATGGAGAACACCTATCTTTGTCTCTCAGAGGGACTTGGTGGTGATCAAACCTTGCTGAGAGCTTCTTTCCCACCCAGATGACCAGGAGAGCAAACCAAACCTCTCTCTAAGAGGAAAAAAAAACGGCTTGGAAAGCAGGAAACTTCCTAACCTCAACAGGGCAGGTTTGAGATATCCAAGGACCACCCAAGCCAAGACCAAATGCAGGTGCCACCCATCAGACAGCCCCCGTGGAGGTCCTGAGGAGCAGAGCCCGTGGCAGATGCCTTCTCCAGAGGGATCCCGAGGTGGGTGAGCTCCCCTTTCCAGGGGGATCGGTGTGGAGCCGCCCGGCGCAGCCCAGCACAGATGGCGTCTCTAAATAGCCTGGGGGAATGTTTATCTCGTGGACGAGTTTAGGTTTCTAGAGCAGGGAAAACAGATGCTTTTGGGGAGTGTTTTTGAAGCTAGCTTATCAGGAAGGGTTTGAATCACAGAGGAACGTGCTGTATGGCGCTAGGGAATTCGTGTCCCCGGTCCCTCCATCCCCCCAGGCGCTAAAATCGGTGCTTTTTGGGTCTAGAAAAGGAATTAAAAAAAAAAAAAATCTGGCTGAGTTTCACTCTAAGGCAATGAGGAAAGTGTCTTTGAGGTCAAGGCATCCTATGGACGGCAACATCAAGCACTCCAAGCTCCTGACTCAAACCCCATTCCTTCCCCCAAATTGCCAGGTTTCCCAAGAAAAACAGCACTGGCTTGCTTTCATGTGGATTTCTGCAACTTTCTGATTCTTATTTCTATGTCCCAGAGGACAAAAAAAGCCCCAGCTTCAGCCAACACAGCAAGAAAAGTGCTTACAGCTCCACGAGGCTTCACAAACCCCTCCTTAAGGAAAGACCAGATGTCACAAGATCACGGCAAGGCTGCAAGAGGTGGCACGGCTGGGTCATGTCTCCAAAGAAAGCACTGGAGAAAGCAGCCCCTCCCTCCAGGAGTGCACCCTGCTGTCTGCAGGGTGACCCAAACCAGCCCAGGAAGGCTGATCTGATCAACTGTTTCAACATCTCCATCCTCTGGGGTGGAAGCAAGGCAAGGAAATGGGCGGCATGTCATTCTTTTGGTGCAGGGCTGAGGGGGTCTGGCCAAATGGTTGGTCAAGGGGTGAGCCTGGTGGTGGGACAAGATCCCTGCGGATTGCAACCCCCCGGCCAGATTCCCTGGAAAGCAGCGAGGAGGGCCGTGCCGAGCTGTGACTCACCGGAGGCGAAGAGAGGTCCCTCTTCCCCCGGGGCACCGGCAGCTCCCGCGGCAGCACCGTCTCGTACCTCTCGACGTGGGGCAGCTGCTCCTCCAGCCCGCCAGTGGAGCCTGGGAAAAGCCGAGGGGCTTTGAGAGACATGCCCGAGAATAACCGAGTCGTGGAATATCCCGAGCTGCAAGGGTCCCACAAGGATCACTGATCCCGCTCCTGGCCCCACACAGACCCCCCAACAATCCCACCCGGGCCATCCCTGGGTGTCCTGGTGTCCAAACCCTCCTGGAGCTGTTTCAGCCTCGGGGCTGTGCCCATTCCCTGGGGAGCCTGGGCAGTGCCAGCACCCCCTGGGGGAAGAACCTTTCCCTGATCTCCAGCCTGACCCTGCCCTCCCCGTCCGACACAGCTTCCCGCCGCTCCCTCGGCTCTGAAGCCAGGCGGCAACGAGAGCAGCCAACACGAAGGTGCAGGGATGAGCCCGAGGAGCAAGCCCTGCAAATACCTGCTGGGAACTCAACGGGCTCCAGGGAGCTGCAGCCCCCCCAGCCCGGCGCCCACAGAGCGCTCAGCATCACCTGAGAAGCGAACAAGTCCCTTTAGGGCTAGAAAGCCCCGCCGAACCCCTGGTGCGGCAATACAGAGACAGGTTTTCCAGCTCCCCATGGTGATGCCACCGCGTGTGACTCGGCGTCTGGCGGCTGTGGGGGCTGTTTGGGAGAGCGGCTGGTGCCTGAGAGGCTCAGCCCCCTCCCAGCCTTCCTCGGATGTCGGAAGGAAGAATTTCTGCCATAAACCCTTTGCTTTTCCCGGGAGCCCCGAACGCCGGGTTCGGACGGCGCTGGGTGCTCGGTCTGGGGGTGCCCACGGCTGGGAGCCAGGTGAGCCACGGGAGACCTCACCGCCTGAGAGACCGGAGACCCCCGGCTCGCCGCGGGCCACCGCTTGTGACCCTCCTCTCGCCTTCCCGAGGTGCCCGCACGGCCCGGAGGGGCCCGGAGGCACCGGGAGCATCCCCGTGGGAGCGAGCCTGGCCCCGGGCGCCCCTTCTCCATCATCCTCCCCCTCGGATGGCGAGCACAGAGGTGCACCCCGGTACCCCGGGGAGAAAACATCCCCACCCCGCGGTGCCTCCATCCCGCTGCCTCCATCCCTGCCCCACGCCGGGCTCTTGCCGCTCGCCCCCCAAACTCCCCGCCCGCCCCGTCCCGGGACCCCAGGCTCACCGCGGGCCGGCGGCAGCAGCAGCAGCATCAGCAGCGGCAGGAGGAGCGGCGGGGCCATGGCTCGG
>JANPWX010017800.1:0-20924 GCA_024734555.1 Trochalopteron elliotii | reverse complement strand
GAGGAGGGGGAGACATGAGCAGGAGCCTCCCCCAGGACACCCACAGCAAGCTCTGGCCCCCCATGGGATGTCTGTGCTGTGGCATGGGTGTTGGTGACACTTTTTCTATGCCCATGCCTTGGGAGCAGGCTCTTGCCAGGCTTTCCACCCCAAGTACATTGGGAAGGACCAAATGCTCACAGACCACACAGAGGTGTCTTGTGTGGATAGAAGTTCCTCACTGTCTGCACCTTCCCAGCCACTCCCCAGCACTCCTGAGACCCCAGAGTTTACCAGCACTGCACTCTGGTACTAAATCCCACACAGAATCCCCACAGCACCACAAAATGCTGAGGTTCCCATCCCCACCATCTCCTGGCTAACACCAGGATGCTTCCCAAGCATCCACAATTCACCAACACGAGCAACTGGTCAGAAGATGCTCAGCCACAACCACAACCACACTTGGAAAAGCCTCTCCAAAGCACTCAACACCAGGGACACCACAATCCCACCTCCCTGATCATCCAGAGTGATGCCACCCAGCCTCAAGCCTGCTGTGACCTTCCCAAGGCAGATCCCAAAGCACCCACAGCCAGTGCAGCTCCTGCCCTCGTGTGCCCTGCATCACTGAGCAGCCAGTGCAAGCCCGTGAATCACACAAAAGTTACTCTCTCCCTTTCTCAAATTAGGCTGCTCCAGTACCAACTGAATGGGCACAATATTTGAGTTTCATGTTGCTTAACAACCTCACACAAACGGCAACAAATTGTTCCTTGACATTTTTTGGTGCCTGCAGAAAACAGAGCCTCGACAGATGGAATTTGTGTGTTGCTCTCTCCTGGTTGAAAAGCTTTGCATTGCTTTTGCCCTCGAGGAGCTGTACCAGGGAAACCTGACAAGGAGGTGAGAGTACTGACCAAGTTTTGATTCAAACACAAGGCCAGGACTCGTTGCTTTCAGGATTTCCAAAGCTGCTTCATTCCCAGCTCAGTGACTTGCAGATTTTGCTTGGCTTCCCTTTTGGCCGTTTTTGGTTTTAAGTGATCCGTGATAACCATTTCTTCAGAACATGTGTGGTGCTTCCTCAGCATGTGCTTACATGGCAGTTTCTTGCGTTGTGGCTAGAACCAGTGGGGTTTGCATCACTTCACATCCTGGTGACCTACTCTCAGTTCCCTCCAAACTGGTAGAGGAAGGATGCCTGATAACCACACTGATGTATGAGATTTCTAAGAATCTAAAGACTTAACTAATCCTGCTGACAAAGCCATCTCCACTGTAGAGAAATTCCTTTTCACTCCTGGGATGTGTTGGAGTGACTGGAGAGCTCCTGCAGTAGCCAGCCCTCTGTCAGCACTCCCAAGGAAATGGCTGGAGCTGTGTCAGGAGAGGTTTAGGTTGGAGATCAGGGAAAGGTTCTTCCCTTCCCCCAGAGGGTTCAGGCACTGCCCAGGTTCCCCAAGGAACAGGCACAGCCCTGAGGCTGCCAGAGCTCCAGGAGCACCTGGGACACTGCTCCCAGGGATGCCCAGGGTGGGATTTTTGGGGTGTCTGGGCAGGGACTGGATGATCCTTGTGGTTCCCTTCCATCTCAGGATATTTTCTGATTCTGTGACACACCTGAGCAGGACTTGGGCACACCAGAGATCTGTCACCTGTGAGCTCTGAAGGAAACCCTCTGCATCTCCATCTCCTATTGTTTGATGCCACAAACAAAATGCCTCAGTTACTCAGTACTACAAAATGAGTAAGTGTTAACCAGGATCAAATAAATGATGAGCAAGTACCAGAACTGTGAATTTTGTTATTTATCTGACATGTTGATGATCCCTGTTGGAAAGCAGTCCCATAAAAAGGTTATAAATTAGAAAAAAAAAAAAGAGTGATATGTCTAATAAACTCCTCCTCATAAACTCTCTCAGTCAAATATGTTATTTCAGATGGCAACTGAATGTGGATGTCTCCACTCTGCTTCTCGGGTTCCTGTTGCCATAGAGCCCAGGCCTCGAGCCAACAATCCCTCCAACCTGAATGGGAGGTAAATGTCACCTCTGGGCATTCATTGTGGGGCCTCCACCCTTTAAACCACCCCTGAGCAGCCTATGGCATTGAAAGCCTCCAGTATTTCTACAGAAAACATCCAGTATTTCTGCAGAAAACATCCAGTATTTCTGCTAAGGACATGGGGACATCTGGGTTGGCAGGAAAAGGTCCAGCAGGTCTTGGTGAAGACTCAAGTGGTCCCAGAGAGTCCAGACTAGGGGGGGACTTGATAGTGATGACAGTCCTGCTGGCATAAGGCCTGGGGCATGGAAATAAGGGAGGGCAAAGCCCCCAGGCCCTCCTCTGAGCCTCTGGGTGGGGCTGAGGTCACAGCCCACAGCATAAACCATGGACACAAGCACTGCATCCTCTGCATCATCACACTTCTCCTTTCCCCTGAAGCAGGAAGTGCAGGTTGCAAAACCCAAGCTCTGTGTGTTTGGAAGAAGCTGCTGCAGAGGTTTCACAGCTCAGGAGTCACCTGCTGATTCCCCAGTGTGGGCTGTGACCCTGATGGAGCAGCTGGTGGCTGTGGCACCCTGGGCAGGACACAGAGCCAGGCTGGGGGTGCAGCACCAGCTCATCCCACTGTCCTGGCACGTGTGTGACACTCACACCACGACAGGAGCAGGTGATTTGGTCTCCAACACTGTGCTGGCCATGTCCCCTGTGCCCTGAGATCATGGGGTGAGCTGCCATCAAGATCTCCTGGATGGAGCACCATGAACAAGCCTCGCTGTTAGAACTTGCACTGGAGATGGAAAAAAGGTTACAAAAAGGATAAAGGAGGAAGCAGAGCTGGAGCACTGAGGAGAAGTAAATGCTCCTGCCTGGGTGACTCAACTGCTTGTGGTCCCAATCCCTGAATCTGCCCTGAGTCTGCTCCTGTGACACCCAAGAGTGATGGCAGCCAGGGAAGAGTGAGAGCTTTATCCTGCCAGCCTTTCCCTATGGATGGATCCTGCCTGTAACCTGCAACAGCCTGATGAAAATGAACTGGGATGTCCAGTCCAGGCAGATGGAGGGTAACATAAAATGCTGAGAAGCCACACCAGCCTTTCCCAAAAGGTCCTGCAGAGATTTGGCTGTCCTAGTTACTCCTGAAAGGAACAACCACCAACTCTACAGCTGGGGTCTGCACTTACAGCCACACAAACAGTTTTCTGGAGAAATTCCAAGATGAGGAGAAGACCTCTGACTCTGGTCACTTCAGAGATGGAGTGAACCAGAGTTTTTTGGGCTGTGGAGAAGGGGTCCTCACCTTAATTCCCATTTCAGGGACTCACAGCACCCACAGGGGCAGCTCTGGTGGCTGGAAGCTCCTCTCCTGACAGGGGAAGGAAGCAGGAGAGCTCAGAACACCAAGCAGCCCTGGGGCACTGCCAGGGGCTTTGTAAACCTGTGGCAGCTGCTGGACAAGAAGCTCCCAGAAGAAAAGGACACTTGGAAGCACAGTCTCCTGTGGGAATACTTCACCTAACAGTGTTTGCAAAGTACCAGGAATCCTGACAGCCCTGTCAGATTCTATCAGAAACGGCACCAGGAGGGGACAACAATCTCCTTAAAAAAACATTCCTGAAACATTTCCTCTCTCTGCTTTCAGCACACCTCAACAGAGGTGTGAGGGATATCAGCCAGCCATAAAGGATATCCAGTACAGATGGACAGGGAACAAAACTTCCAGGTTTTTTTTTAATTGAAAAAGCAACACAGTGGTTATAAACCCAGCAGCAAAACTTCCATCTGTTCTCTCTCTCCCTCAGTCCTGTGTACCTGACTTTTATGTATTTCTGAAGGAATTCTGATTTCCAAGAAGCTGCTTATTTAAATAAATGCAATATGGGAACTTACAATAGACATTTTCTGATCAAACCTTTGTGTGATTTTTCTCATCTCGATATACTTAGCCTGTATTTGGAAATTGGTTTATTCCCTGTCTCCACAGTGAGACAATCCCCAGGAAAACAAACACTACATTTCCAATATTAATGGATAATTTTCACAGAATTCAAAGGAATGTGTTTTGGGGGTTTTCTAAAGCCTTGGGTTGAGATGCAAAGCAGAATGCTCTGGGTTGGAAGGGACCTCAAAGACTATCTCGTTCCAACACCTTCCTCTAGCCCAGCTTGTTGAGAGCTCCTAAATACACACATTTCTCAGTTGAAAAGAGCATTTCCTGAGCTGAATCTGGGACCAATGGGAGGGGGAGTCACAGATAGAAAGGCCTGGCTCACCTGTAGATGATGTTGAGCATGCTGTGCTCGCAGTCATTGGTGCTGTACACACTCAGTTTGTCCAGCAGGTCCAGCAGATGTGTGGAGAAATTGCTGTCAAACTTGTTGATGGTGGCTTCAAAGCCAGATGTGAGGTGCAGGTTGTCAGCATGCTCTGCTAAAAGCTGCCAAGACAAAGGCAGAGTGGCCCCATGTGTTTGCTGATCTGCACTTGCCAAGGGGCTGCAATTATGGCTGCAATTATTCCCTCCATTCCCTGACCTGCTCAAAATACTGCCAGCAAACTTCACAGTTGCTCAGCCTCTGAAATAAATCTTTCCAAGTCCTTGGTACTTAAAAGCCCTGCTGTGCCCAGCCTGGGAGAAGCCCAGAGTAGATCCCAGCTGAGTTATCCACAAATACATGCTGCCATTGCTCATCTTCAAGCAGGAGGAAAAGCCAGAAGGCAGAAAATGTGTGTTGGCTAAGACAGGCTGTGACCTCTGCAGTGTGGTGATGCAGATGTGTGCCAGAGGGGCTTCCAGAGGGACAGGAAGATCTGCTAAGCACAGAGCAAATCTCTCGTGCATCTGGACAGAGAAATATGGAAAAGACAGATCCCCCAGGTATGAAAGCCAGGGGCTGACACTCTGGGAATGGGTAAGTGCTGGCATATCAGAAAGCCTGTGCACAGCTGACAACACAAGTGAAAACTCAAAAAACCAGTGCAGGGACTGCTGTTGGAGACAGGGCCTTCAAAGCAGACTCTGAGAACTCCCAGCAGCACTTCCACACTGCCCACAATTCCACAGAGATTGTGCTTTTTGGTGCCAGAGATGGTCTAGAAACCAGGAAGGGCTATCTGCAAGCAGTCAGAGTGGCAGCCAGCCCCAGCTGTCCCCTGTGTCCCCACCTTGTTGGTCAGCTTCTTCTTGGCAGCCTCCTCAGCACGCTCCTCCTCGGTGGGCGGGCCCAGCATGGTGCCGTGCTCCAGGGTCAGCCTCTCCATCTCACTGTCCAGCTTCATGCTCTGGGTGAACCTCTGCCATGGGGACAGCGTTGGGGACACGCTTACAGCCTGTTCCTCCCTTGGGGCAAAGCATGAGGCTCAGCTCTGCCCACCCCAGCTCCCAGGAAAGCTGATTCTGAGACTGGATTCAACATGCTGATACACAGATCTGCCTAATGGGGATATTTTGTGAGCTTGAGAATTGCTGAGCTCTTCTCAAGGGAAACTTTTCAACAGTTTTCTTTTTATCAGAACAACCTTGTGTAAACAATATTCCTTTCCCATAGTAACAGGTGTTGTTTGCTATTTCTGTCACTGAGCCAATGGGAGAGGTGTCAGTCCTATGGACCAATAATGTGTCTTTTAGCACAGCATGTTATAAAAGGGCTGAATGAATTGTAAATAAAACCTTCTGATGTCTACTGCCTTCTGACTGGAGTCAAGCATCTTTATTTCATGTCCCATTATGGCAGCCTAAAGCCACTGGGAAGTGGTTTTTAGGAAAGCTGTGGGTTCCCTGATGTTGGCTGGAATGTGCCCATCACCTCACCCTCCAGAGAGGGTCTCTACAGAGCACTACAACATTTAAGAGAAGGAATTTGATCCATATGAACCTGACCTCAACACGGAGAAGGGAGGATTTTGTGGAGTAAGAAGCCACAGAACCATTTGGGAGAGGGTGTGAGCTGTCAAGCCCTAAAGCTGCTGACAGAGGGAACAGGGGCAAGTCCACGTGGGGCTGCCAGGGCTGCACACACCTGCATGCAGTTGGTGAACATGACACACACAGACATCAGCTTGGAGAAGATCTTGAGCAGCTCTGGGTTGGTGAGCATGCAGTCCTTCAGGCAGTTGTCCAGGAAGCTCGTGTGGTGGCTCAGGACATCATCAATGTTGGATGCCTGTGACAGGAGAGACCAACAATGACACACCAAACGCTCCACCCCAGCACTCTGCCTCTGACAGGGACCTCTCAGAGTGAGAAACTCCTCGTGTACCCCCCAGAAACATTCTGAGATGGAGACTCCCTCTGCATTACTGCCTTCAACAGCCTCTCACAGGCTTTATACCTCTGATTTGTCACATCACCTCCCCACAAATCGTGCTTGCTTTAATCACCCAAGCCCTCCCCTGGAAGGGATGGAGTTATCTGCTTTATGAACTTGCATTTCCTTTGTTTCTAAATTTGCTTGTCATGGCCACTCCCAGCTTTACAACCTCAGTAAAGTCAGAGAAAACAAGAGGAAAAGAGAAAAACAAAATCCAAGAATCTTAAATGTTAATAAACTTCTCATCAAAACATCCAGGCTATTCAGAAATATGCTTTAGGAGCCAATAAAGAACTGGGGCATGCAGTGTTGTGAGGATCCTGTAAGATTTTTGCTCATCTCTGCTACTCCAACAGGTTCAGTCTGGTTCAGGCTGGTTCAGTCTTGAGTTTTACATGATAAATCAAAACTCCCTCTCCCTCTGCACAGTTACGGCACGTGCTGAAGCTCAGAACACAAATCAAGGTCAGGAAAGAAGCACAGGACTAAAACTGCCACAGCATCCCCACTGCTCCAATGCAGGAAACCCCTCCCCATCCCTTTAAGCTACTGCAGGACAGGGATAAATGCAGCTTTCCAATGCAATGAAGACGATGAAGACCATGATGTGAAGATGAAGATCCCAGCTACAATTTTAGGAAGAGAGCACCTTATCTTCAAGTGAAAAATGTGACAAATAGAATGCACCACAAGGCACTACATGAGACCAGTGAGGATCCTCCTCTTCCCCCTTAAAATACAAATGAAAGGAGAAAAGAGGGACAGGATAACTTCAACAATGGCCTCCATGCAAGTAAAGTAAACTGAGTGATACATTTTGCAAACCTAAACTTGCAACAAATTTAAGAAATAAGTACAATTCCCAGATTATCCAGGAACTTGACATATGAACCCTTCTCATTCAGAAGTTCTTGCCAAGAACACACAGAGACAATCACAATCCTAGACCTGCTCCCTCCAGTGAATTCTCCAGAAAAAAAATAGGACAGGGCATCAAAAAATGTTGGTTAGCTAACCCCAAAACAACTCCTCAGGGCACAGTAAGAACTAAGGCAGCATCAGTTGATGCTGGGCCATCAGGCAGCTGACAAGAGAGCTGACTGCAGGGGTGCTGGGTTGTTTGGTGCCTCAGATGAGTGTTTTTCAGGGTGTAAGAGGAAAAAGATTTGCAACCCACAAGTGTCTGATCACTGGGTGATAATAATAATAATAATGGATTTTTTATACCAAACATTCCCAGCATGCCAGTCCTTGGCAATTTCATGGCAGGGAAAGCACAGACTCTGCTTCTAAGAGCACTGTAAGTCAGCCAAGGAATAAGCTGGAGATGCCTGAACTGGTGCATGAACTTTGCACTCTGCATTCACCTTCCTTTTCCACAGCTCTCTTTCTCCTGTGTATGGGAATGTTGAGCAGAACCTGCTTTTACATAACAGGGAGCAGAGTGTGAGCTGGGCAGAGACAGGGGGATGCAGCACAGGAAAGGGATGTATGACTAATCAAGCAGAAAGGTGGTGCAGAACAGCAGCACTCTGCAACGTGGCAGGAACAGCAGCTCCCAGATATTTAAATGCCTCCAACAAAATCAACAGACACCTGCAGCCACTGGAATTAGACATTAGGTTTGTGAACTTCACTCACCAGCTTCAGGTTCTTCTCCAGGATGTGCCATGTTGGCTCCATCACTTCAAACATCATGTAATACTGGATATTCTGCACAAAATTCAGCATCCGCTGCCGCAGTGTGAAAGCACCAGCAAACCTAGGGGAGAAATCACACCCACACAGCTCAGAGCTAGCAAATGCCACGGAGAACTATCACCAGGCTTGCACAGCCAAGCAGAGCTAAATATTTCTGTCCTAGCAAATGCCTTGCTGCAGTGTGAGAGGGAATAAAAAGTCACTGCAAACCATCTCTGATTATTTTCCATGGCTCTTCCTCAATTAGTAGGAGTCAGAGTTTTGAACCTATCAAGTATTTCCTTATATAAAACTAGAATTTTGATATTAAATATTAAAGCAACTTCACAAACAGCTGTTGAGTGAAACTTAAAATGCTACAAATTGATGTCTCTAAGCCTGTAAGACACTTGGAAGGATCTTTTTCACTCAGTATTGTCTGAGCTATTTCATGAGGTATCTAATTAGCAAGAAGGAGGCCCAAAACTGAAAACAACAACAAAAAAAGGCTGTACCACTTAGCTGAATGCAGGGAGAACTGCTTGGCTGTCTTATTGCTGATCCAAACGTTGCACAGCTGCCTTTCCACGTGCTTGCAGTAGAACATGTGTCTGAAAAGCATCTGGTACCTTGTCAGTGCTTTCCTGGAAAGAAAGGAGAAGCCCATCCAGCTGAAGGCCTGCTCTGATTGACAGACTAAGCTGTGAAGGCTGAGGCTGCTCAGAGGTAAAGAGACTTTACACAATATGTTCCTCACGCCCTCAGACGCGCTGAGCCGAAGCGAGAGAGTCACATTTGCAACCAGCCCAAAGAACTCCTCTCCAAGGAGACCCTCCTCCGTATTTCCTGCCAGTGGGTACATCACCAGCCTCCTGAATTCCCTCCAGCTCCATGCAGGGGTCACTCACACAGGGGCTGGGAGGGAGGGATCAGACACTGTGGTCTTGCACCCACCGCGCTAAGGCTGCGATGGTCACCCAAGAATTCACCGGGATTTCAGAATTCACCCAAGAATTTAGCAAGATTCTCCAAAAAATGGGAGGAAAAGCTGTAACCAAGCTACAGGCAGCATTACCCCACCAGCCATGCACTGTCACAAGCAGATGGGGCTGCTTATTTATAGCTCTGGGACTGGATTCAGGTCTGTGCTCAGACACTTTGGCGTAGGTGTCTGCAGAGCTCCAGTCGATACAGTTCAGGAAACCTTACCAAATCCTATTTTCACTTCCATAGCTACCACCAGAGCTAACACACTCTGTTGGGAAGGAACAGACTAAATTCCAAAAGCATCACATCCTTAGGAAAGTCTCACCGATTCAATGGAAATTTTAGAGGGGAAATTAAGGGAGGAGTTAATTGCTGGCGTTCAGCAACCTGAAATCTGCCACTCTCCGCACACAATGCTGCTTGTCCCATTTGCTTGTGGCAAATGGTTCTCCAGAGAAACAAGAGGCAAATTCCTGCAGAAAAATGAACCATTCTGTCCCTCACAACACAGTTAAACACAAAACAACCTGTTACAGTAGCAACAGCCTGTATCCTTTGAGTCTGCAACCAGGGATACCAGAAAGTGAGTATTTTTCTGCTCTCCAAGTTTGAGGAATGTTTCATTTTTGCATGAAAAACCTCTTGTGAGACCACCTCTTGTGTTTTTCCCTCAGTGGGTCGATGCCTCACCTGTTTATGATGAGGGACAGGGGCCACTTCACAATGTAGTCAAAGGAAAAGGCCTCCAGGCCACTGAGGGTGAGCTCCGTGGGGTCTGCACTGATGATGGCCTTCTCCTGCTTTGTCTCTATGGCCAACACCCTCAGGAGCTGTGTGATGAGGTCATGGGGCATCAAGTCGATCTGTAAGGGAAGAGCAGGGTAAAAATGAAGCCACAGGACACCCACAGCTACTGTGGAACAGGCGAGGTGCCCATGGTCAGAGTCACTCTCCAGTTGTCACACCGACCTAGGAAGCAGCAGGTTTTCACACAGATCTCCTGAACCATGGCAGGCCTTCTGCTCAAGGTCAATCATCTTCTGCTTCCCATTCTCACCTTTAAGTCATCCTTGAAGGGATCAGTGTTGGCTGTGCTCATTCTCAGGGCCAATTCCAGCAGAGCCTCCAGCCTCGTTGTTATGATGTCATCTACAGGCTTCTTCAGTTCCTCCTCTGTCAGATCCATGAAGTGAACAAAAAAGTCCCCTTGATCCATCAGGAAATAGTGCTTTATAGATCTGCCCAAGAAAACAAAGGGACAATTGATTACTTTTCTGAAAGCCCAGGTTAATCCCCATCAAACCTAAAGGAACAAATGCAATCAATTCAACGAGCCTGCGGGGTTTGATCACAAAATGTTTCTCTTTCTGGAGAGCACACAGCCATAAATAACCAGTCTGGAGATTAGTCTTTTATCTCCCCCTCCCTACCTCCTCAGTCAGGACACTTCTGTGCAGTCAGATCAGGGCTGCTGCTCTTCTTTTTTTTTGTGTAGAAAAATGCAAAAAAACCCCAGGTGAGCTGGGTGAGGGCTCCTACTGCTGTCCTGAACAACTCTCCAGTCTCCTCCAGCTGAGGGGAAGCTGCAAATTCTGAGCAGAATCCTGGACTCCTCTCAGTGAACAAAAATATCTGTGCTGATTTTTTTAAAATCCAGCAGACTTTTGCTGTAACAAGACACATAAACTTTGATTTTTACCTGTAGCGGGCACAGAGCTTGGAATTAACTCTGAGGTGAGCCTGAGCATTAACCAAGTTCCTGGCCAGAGATCACTCATGATAACTGCAGGCTTTGGAACAAAAACAGGAGCACAGCCATAACACAGTGTGGCTCCAGGCTCCTGATCTGACTGGGCCAGGCAAAGCCCTGACCCAGTTTTGGCAACAGCCTTCCAAGGAGGTTGGACCACAGGCCCCAGACATCTTTCCCACCCAACATTTCTATCATTTTAGATTTTCTTTTTTTCTCTCTCTTCAGGGAAAAAAAACCCAAGTGTTGGTTTTTAGGTCAACCTTTCTAAATGGAAATAGAGAGAACACCTTGGTAATATCCCAAGAGAACAGAGCTAACTTCAAAAATTTACGTGCCTTAGCAGAACCAATCTTTTTATCACGCATTTAGCAAAATAAATCCAACCTTAGGTGAGCCACCAGCTCTTTCTCCTCCATCAGGAAGTCCAGAAGAACTTTGCTGGCATAGTTATATGCTTTTTCTATTTGTTCCACATAGGCTCTCTCTTTTAAAGTGTAGATGACCTCTTTGGCCACAGGGCAGGTGACATCTCGCCCGCATTCCCGCACGACATTTAAATATTTCCCTGAAATTGAAAAGAAATTTTAATTTAATTTAATTTAATTCCCATACTCATCCCTGCTCTATAGCCAACAGGGAAACTAAACTTCCACACCACTCCCTTCAAGAGGAAGATATGCTGAGAAGTGTTTACACTACATTGTGCTGAAAGTTGGAAAGGATTTAGGCACCTTGCAAAAGATGATACAGAATTTTAAAACAGGCACCTGGTATCACATTTAAGATTTAGAAATGGTTTTGTTTGCCAGTGGTGACAAAACATCTCTGCAGGTGGCCTGAAGCTCTGCAGATCTGTTGCTCTGCTTCACAAGTCACTTTTGGAGGGCTTTGTACAAGGATAAGAGGTCAAATGCTTAAATTAACACTCAGGTAAGTCAAACCTCAGCTGCCAAGCTCCATCCAGCTAGAAAACCTACCCCCAAAACAGCAGTGAGACAGACAGCTCCCCTTGCTGCTGGGCTCCTGTGTTGCTTTATTTAGAGGATTTAGGGTTCTTTTTAAATCTGACTGTTCCATTGCTCTCAATCCAGCTGGACAACCCCATAAAGTGGCAAGGCACAGTGACATTTCCTTTCTCTTGACACAACACCAGCGTGTCTCAAGGCTCCTCTCACAGCAGAAGCACCTACCTGTGCTTAGGATTTTGTCAGCCATTTTCTGCAAGAAGGAGGGAATCTGTTGCTGAACAACAGTGTATCTCTGATCCCAGTACTTGTCATTATAATCCTCCTGAATCTTCTCCTTCTGCAGCTCGTGCTCCTCCACCATGAACTCACTGGACAGTTAAAGCAGATGTTTAGGGGCAGGAAGTGGTACAATGAGGATTACTTTTTTTCACCTGCAAACTGGTAATGTGATCTATCAGAAATAAGGTCTCATGAGGACACATCCAATCAAGAACTGAAATTAGTCTGTTTGTGAAGCAAGAGGAAAAGCACCATGCAGTGTCTCTGATCATCTGCAATGAGAAACAGAATTTTACAGGGTTCATAAACCAAGGCTAAACATTATCTGTTTGTCAGTGCAGGGGTGAGGAAACTGGCCTTTGTCCACCTTCTCACCAGCAGAAAAGCATTAATTTCAGGTATCTTATCTTCAGCTTTGCCCCCACCTTAGGATTCTGAAAATGTGGGAAACAGAAATGCTGCATAAACTATTAAATACAGCAAGATGTTTCAAATGTCTCTACAAAAGCCAAAACACTTGAGAGGGTTGTTTCAGCCCCCTGGGCAATGCAGACTCGACAGAGCAGATCAGTATTTCTGAAGTTTTGTATTTCATTTCCATTGCTTAAGTGTTCTTTACCTGTATGGATCATTAATGATGCCTCTGTATATCCACTTCTCCAGGATTTCAAAGTAAGGCACGCTGGCTGCCTTGGTTAAATACAGGCACAGCTCCTGGGCCTGGCTGTCCCCCGTGTAATTGAAAGTCTTGTCATGGAGCAAGCTCAGGGTGGACCCTCCCATACACTCACCCTTATCCACAGAAGTAGCTGGAATTTAAAAAGGCCAATATAAGACACTTACATTCTGAAAAGTCCCAAAACAAAACCCTAAATGGTCCCCAGATTGGACATGGCCCCCTGAGCAGCCTGTGCAGCTGTAAGCAAAGGGCTGGACTAGGAACTTGCAGGGATTCCTTCTGGTTATACACCCACACAGAGCTGGAGGGGAGTTTGGAAAGGAGCTGAGGAGGGGCAGCAGAGGTGGATACAGCTGATGGGAAAGACTGTGAAGGCAAAAGGCACAGAGGTGCCTCCTGACAGCTCCAAAGGCACTCAGCCCTAGAATGTGAATGCTCTTCTCCAGAAGTGGTGCAGTGCCCTCACAAGTACAATTCCCCTGGGCTTTCTTCTTTAATAAAGCAGGAACTCAAAATGAGACATGCCCTGCTTGACTGGCTACCCTGTACAGTTCTCACAAGCTGTCAAAATGTAAGGACTTTGTTTTGGAAATTTACCCAGTGAAGCCAGAATCTCCAGGGTCCTCATTGTGGGCTGGATGTAAAACCACAGCTTCTGCAGTGACAGAAGGCCCTGTCTCTGAAGATGCTCCAGCTGGGTAATTAATATCATGTATTCCTTGATTAGAGTCCGCATGGCCGCAGCCAGAGCATGATTCACCTGTCCATACTCAAAGGAAGACTTCTCCTCTATAAACCTGTAAAAAGCAAAATGAAAACTCTTTTTAAGACAATGTAACTTGTACAATTTTCAGGAACTTTTGCCTTCAACTGTGCAGGCACACCAGTAGATCCTGTGCTGGAAAGCACACTGCTCCCTCTCCCTTATTTCCCATCCCACACCTCCTGGAAGGGAAAACTGTGGGAAGATGTTTCCTCTCCAGCCACAGGGGAACTAGAACCATTTGTAAAAGCACTGTACAGAAAGTGAGAACCAGCACACAAAGGTTCTCTCAGTCCTGGGTGCCCAGAGGGGAGCAAAAAGCAGGAAATATGAAGAAATTCCTAGCAGAGTGGGAAGGGAAGCCAGAACAGGCAGATATATCCTAACTGCATTTTACCTCAAGTTACCAAGGCCAAGATTGGAAAGAACAAAGGTGTGTGAATAAAAAAGTGAACTGGCAGCACAGAGGAAAAACCCAGCAAAAGAAATGTAGCTAAAACTGACCCAAATAACTTGTCACTCATTTTATACCTCACCCTCTGTAGTTTAAATTAAGCATGGAAGTTAACACCTGCACAGCAGCAGATTCTCTGTTCTCACAGGAGAGCCTCCTCCCCTGAGAAAAGCCAGCTCAGTACCTGGTGACAGCAGAGTAACTTGCTGCCACAGGGAGAATCCTGGTCACCAGCTCCTTGATGGACAAGTCCAGGTTTGGATCAAGTGAAAAGGCTCTGTTCTGTCTGCCCACCAGGGCCTGGGCTGTGATGTACCTCCCATCCACACCAATCAGCACATACAGCAAGTCCTCCACAATCATGGATTCCTGGGAGGCTAAGGGCAAAGTGCCTGTTTCCAAAGAGGAGACAAAAGAAGGGACAGAATGTGCCATCATCCACCCGTTTCAATCTCGTACCTTGCTTTCCTGGAGAACAGAATCCTTTGCTCATTTATACCCAAATCCAGGAGACAGGATCAGACACCCAACACCTGTGGCCACAGCTCCTGCTGCTGATCCTTCCACCTAAAAGGGCTCAGTTACTTCCAACACCAACAACTTCCCCAACCTCCTTGCCAGAAAACACCCAGAAAACAGCTCAAATACAGCCACAAAGGAAAAAAGTGACAAGAGCCAAGTTTTGCTGAGTGTGAACATCTGAACAGCGTTTCTGAATGAGAACAAAACACTACAGATCAATGCATTTTTCCCTGTGTTTCCCATACCTATTGGTACTGTTGTGTCAGTGCTCAGACTGGTGCCAATTAAGAAATCCCCAATAAGTGCAGGTCTCTCATACACCCAGGATGGAAATACTGGAATGGGCTGACCAGAATTCTTCTTGTTCTGCCTATCCCGGAGCATTTTTCGTGTGAGCTCAAGAGGCTGTTGGAAAGAGAAAGAGAGAGGGAAAGAAAAGAAAAAATTAGGAGACTTTTTAAAGTCCAAGAAATGTTTAATTTCAAGGAGAAATTGTCTTCAAACCAATGGATGACTTGAGAACAGAAAGAAGAATATCTGATATTTCAGCAGCATGGTGTAGGGTTTAATTTCCCCGTATCACCTCATCTATTTGCCCCACTGCTGCAAAAAACATGTGTTTTTTTATACATTTGATCTTTTATATGAGATACATCAAATAATGCCTTTCTGCATCTGTCCACACTGGCCTGGGTGCCTGGGCACACCCAAGGAAGCAGAATGAGGACATGCACAACTAACAGGCAGTGGCTGCTGGCTTGGAGAGAGCACCACATGAAAGCAGCCAACTCCTTCCAGAAGCACCAACATCCCATTCCAGGGGCACTGAACAACTCTGAACTCAATGCCAAATGCAACCCAGACAAATCCACCCACAGAGAGCTGGAAAATGATGGGGTTTTTTGCTCCGAGTGGGAGCTGGCGAAGGAAGTGAGCTCTTGAAGACTGAAAGACTTTCCACCCCCAGCTCTGACACTAAAATAAATGGAGTGCAAGATCAATCATCAGCTGGGGAAGATTGTGAGATGCACAACCTACATGAACATTTGGAGCCCCAAGTGCACAAACACAGGGCTGGTGAAGGCCATTTCTGAAACTCCACAGATGTGTGTGTGTGAAGAGGGATATGCACAGGCTCATTTTACTTTCTTATTTACATCATGTGTGGGTGATCTGCTAAAAGGACCTCGATTTCCTCTGCTCCCCTAACAGAACTGGGACTTTCATATAGAGAAATAGGAAGCCTCAAGCAAGCTGCCAGCAATTCAAAGGACAGCTAAACCCCACATGAAACTGCAAACCTCAGTTGGCTGTATGAACATGTTCTGCTTGGAAGAAGGGCAGCCACCAGTAGGTCTTCCCAAATGGCAGGCAGGAAAAATTTCTTCACTGAGAGAGTGAAGAAATCATTGGAATCATTGGAACAAGCTCCCCAGGGAAATGGTGGTGGAACTGAACACCTCTGGAAGTGCTCAAAACACGAGTAGAAATGGCAGTTGGGGACGTGGTTTAGTGGGCATGGTGATATTCAGTCCAGGGTTGGACTTGATGACTCTCTGATTTTATTCTATAACAAGAGGCAGGGCACTTCTGTTTGCTGTTCCACCAGCTCTAGCGTGACTTTGCAAACTGGCAGAGGTCAAAAAAGTCAACATTTTGGCTATAAAGGACACATCCACCTGAAAGGGAACACTTTAACTTTCCCCACCTCAATAAATCCTGGACCAAAACTGGTCCAAGCAGTAACTCCAATCACTGCATGATCTCTCTGACAGTGCCAAGCAGTCCCAGGGCAGATGGCACAGCACTTGTGGCACTGGTGACAGAGAGACAAAGGGCTCATCTCTGAGGTCCAGAAACACCACCAGCTCCATTTGTGACCCTCACAGACACAAGATCTGTGTCAGAGGCTGAGCAGACCCAACACTTCCAGGAATGTCCTCCTGTCCCAGTCCTTACTGACCCAACAGACCCAAGCACCAGCCCATCAGGGCCTTTTAACACAGTTCCAGCTCCTTAAGTCTGAAGAGACTACAAATGGAGCAGCAGGGAAACACAAATCTTGGCTTGTGATGGCATTCCAATCCCTCTGGCTGTGAACTGCACATCCCAGAGAACAGCACTTCCAGGTCTTTCCTCTTTTAGCAAGTTCACACATAAATCCTGGTAAGAAGATCAGTTATCTCACTGGAAATTCATCTTCCCCTCATGATCTAAATCACCCACTTGACTCAGATTGTCTGTGAAGGATCTGGATGAGTCAGGCCCGGTGTCTGTGCAGTATTTCAGTGTATGTGGGACAAGGCTGGTCTCACCACTGCTGACAGGTGAGGGGTTGGACTCTTTGTTTAGGATCTGAGTTCTCCTCCACCATCACATTTATGTAGGGCCCTTCAAGCCCAGAGACCCAAAGCACAGGAAGGTCCATCCCTCTTGCCATCGAGGGCCTGAAGTGATGTGAGGCTTGTCTCCTGTTAGATTTTACAGACCAGACATGAGAAGGCACTATGGACCTCTGAGCACCTTTTCTTCTTTCCCCTCTGTCCAAAGAACTCTCCATACCCTGTTGCCCCTCTGCCTTCTGCAGCCAAAATATCCCTACCTTGACCCAGGAGTTTCTCACCATATTTTTCCCCTCCTTGTCCTGTTTGTCAGGTTAAGCTACCACAGCACAGTTTTTCATACAAATAATGTCAGGAAGCAGAACTTGGGATTTAAGGAATAAATTGCCCTTTTGCACTCTGACCTCATAACCTCCTGCTGCTAATGAAATGTTTAACAGTTTGCTAAGCCTGTGTGTCCAGCTGGTTTTCCTGCTCCTTTCTGTCTTTTCCATGATGCCACCTTGCTCCAAGCCCTGTCCAACCTGGCCCTGGACACTTGCAGGGATGGACCAGCCACAGCTGCTCTGGGCACCCTGTGCCAGGTTCCTCACAGGGAAAAATTTAACTGTGAATTTAACCTTAGAATAACCTCAAAGAATTTAACCTTAACTGACTGGAATAGAAAAAATGCCTCTTTTACTAAGAACAGCACCAAGATTTGATATGATCTGACTGAGGAAAGGGAAGATTTTGTGCCCAGAGCTTGGGCAGAGCTTGGTACCTGCTGTGCACTGGAGTTGGCTGTGACAGTGCCCAGCTGCTTGCGCAGCTCCTCCAGCTCCTGCAGAGACATCTTGGAAGTGGATGTGGGGATGGAAAAGGTCGTGCTGCTGCTGGTGGCTGAGTTTGCTGCCAGTTCTGCCCTTTCTTTAGCATTTTGTTGCAGGTAGTGGAGTGTCTGTACATGGACAAAGAAAGAAAAGGTCTTGTGAATGCTGGGCAGCACAGTCTAAAGCAAGAAACACATGACCATATCCTGGCTGAATCTAACCACAGATCCCTCTGTCCCAGTTTTCCATGTCTTAGTGAATTATATCAAGAGGAGCATCACTCTCAGCAGGGCTTTAATAAAGCTAGAACTGGTTATTTGTTCATTTCTACAGATTTCACTGAGCTTTACCATCAGCTGTGCTGGAAATCATTGCACTGCTGCAACTCTTCAACATCCAGTTCTAAATGAGGAACCAACCTCTTTGTCTTCGGTGAGTTTGGACAGCAGATAAACTAAAGAATCCAGGTGTCTTGTGTTTTTAGACTTCAGCTCATCGTACTTCTTTAAAAAATCTTCAGGAGTTCGAGAAAACTCTGCTATTTTCACCTGTAAAACACCACGTTAATGTTCAATGGAGTTACAATTAAAATTAAATGGAATTAGAGCAAACACGCAGCTCAGGCTACAAAGATGAGAAGTTTCAGGCAGAGTTAGAGACCTCCTGGCACTTAGAGCTTGACTGGTGGATTGCTTTTAAAAATGAAAACAAAAAGCAGTCTTATAGCCATAACAGTATGTCTGGTCATGAGGGCCAGGCTTTAATCTCTAATATCTGGGTGATATTCAGAAGAAATAAGACATATAATGCTATAGGTGCATATAATAGTCATATAATTGCATTTTATACAATTTTCATTTCATCATGTGACTTAGGAATGGTTTGGGTGGGAAGGGAACTTCAAGGTGATCTTTTCCCACCTCCCTGCCACGGGCAGGGACACCTTCCACTACCCCAGGCTGCTCCAAGCCCCAATGTCCAGCCTGGCCTTGGACACTTCCAGGGATCCAGGGGCAGCCACAGCTTCTCTGTGCCAGGCTGACACCCTCCCAGGGAACAGTTCCTTCCCAACATCCCACAAAACAACCTCCTTCATGGAACCTCCCCCCTCCCCAGTCCTAACAACCCTCTTCTCCCACCACCAACACTCCCAGATTCTACCTTCTCCCTCCCAGCCTTCCCTCTTCCCACCCCAGAACCGTCACCCCAGACCTCCCCCATCCCCTCTTTCCCCGTCTCCTCTCGGATCCAGGCCCAGGGGAGGAGGGTCATTCCCCGGGGAGGGCGGGCGGACCTTGGCGCTGTGGGCGGAGACATTGGTGGTGACATAGGGCGTGCGGTTCTTCTGCAGCAGCTCGATGTAGACCTCGGCGCCCTCGCCGCCGTGCACCCGCAGCAGGCTCAGCAGCTCGTTCACGTCGTGGTGGATGCGGAACTCGCTCATGCTCCCGCCTCGGGCCCCTGGGGGCGCGGCAAGGAAGGGTTATCCCGCTGCTGCCAGGGAGAGCATCCCCCAGCCAGGGGAGACGCCGCTGGGATGTTTGGATGGGACTAAGGAGGAGGAAAACAAAACAAGGATACTCCTTGGATGGTTTGGGTTGGGAGGGATCTCAAAGCACATCTCATTCTACCCCCCTTCAACTATCCCAGGTTGCTCCAAGCCCCATCCAACCTGCCTTGGACACTCCCAGGGATGCAGGGGCAGCCACAGCTGCTCTGGGCTGCTGCAGCTGAGACAGCTCCAACCAGGAGGATTAAGCCTGGGGGAGAATCTCAAGCTGGGGTTGGCCAGCAGAGGATTTTTTCAGCTCAGCACTGGTTGGTGTCCTGACAGGCTGACCCTGCTGCTGCTTCTGAAATCACTCCAAACCAGTCTTCTCCAAGTTTAGGGGTCTTCCTACTCCACTTTACTAACTTCACTCAAACCCTGCAGAGTATTTAAGTAATAACTTTAATACTGACACAGAACCCTGAGATGAGCTCAGCAAATCAGAGCCTAAAAAACACCCAGGTTGTGGGATCAATCCTGGAATGAGCCATTCACTTAAGAGATGGACTTGATGATCCTTGTGGGTCCCTTCCAACTCAGGATACCCTGTGATTCTGTACATCCCCGAGTCAGGGATCCTGGAAATAAATAAGGAGTTTCATGTGACACCCGGCACAGATTGTACCAAGCAGATACAATCCAGATCCATGTATCAAACACAGGGACACACTCTTGTTTTGCCAAGATCGTGGAATCACTTAAGCTGGAAGGGACTCCTGGAAGCCTTGCTCCAACACTCCACTCAAAACTGACTCAAATTACAACAGGCTGTGCAGGGGCTCAAGCTTAAACCTCTTCAAGGGCCCAGGTTTCCCCAGCCCTTGGGGCCCTGATCCTACTGGGAGTTCCCGCGGGCTGCTGAAATGCCTGGGGGTCAGGGGTGCAGGGAACGAGGAGCAGCTGCGGGAGCTGGGCTGCACGGGCTCGGAGCTGCCGGCTGCGGCCACCGGCACAGCCGCAAGCCGGGAAACCGGGGCGGGCCCCGGGCAAACAGCGGGGGGATCCCCAGCCCCGGGATGACCCGGCGGGCCCGGGCAGCACCTCAGCCCCGTCCCACCCTCCATACCCTACCCTGTCCTACTCTGTCCATCCCATCCCACCCCGTCCCGTGCCGTGGAGACATTAATTTTTAAGAATTAAGGACTTTAGTTAAACTAGATATTGCTGAGGTAAGATAGATAAACTTCCCTCTATTAACAGAAGCTGGATTTAGGGAACTGATAAATCATGAGGCCTCTTTGTGTGTTCTGACTAATCGATAGACTCCAAGAATACAATACAACCATAAACCAAACAGTCCTGGAAAAACAGGATGCAGTTGTCACATAACACTAAAAGGTTAAAAAGTCAAAGCGAGGAAGACCCATTTTACTTCATCATTTTGAGACCCCGCCCCACAAAAAGGAACCACCGACCCATTTCAAAGAACAAACTCCGCATGCTTAATGGCTTTTTGGCTAATTACCGTACGAAGCGGGGAATGGAATGTACCAGAGTTATGAATATGCATTTGTGTTTTGGGTATTCAATACTCCTGTACGTAAAAAGACCCTGTGACCATCTGTAAATTGTGGTGTGTATTTGGGAGCTCTCCCCGCACGCTGCCCAGCGTCGTAATAAACATACACTTTCTAACTTTAAACTGCTAGAGAGTCTTTGTCCGTCATAGTTGGATATGGGTATTAGATCAATATCCGTATTTCTAATAAATCACCACCCCATTATCCCATCCCATTATCCCATCCCGTCCCTACCTGCCCGCCCGGAAGCGCCGCCGCGGGCGCCGGGAAGCGCGTCCTGCGCATGCGCAGCGCGTGGTGCGCTCACCCGGCAGCGCGTC